>VKOC01000787.1:0-37921 GCA_009364415.1 Spea multiplicata | reverse complement strand
TACATGTTAAATTCTAACTTACCACCTTTACTCACTAGAAGTCGCTATTAGTAATAATGGCAGCTGGCTAAGCAGAAATCTCTGCAGTTACCCATGGAACGCACACAAAACCACGTTTATTTTGATAAGATTGTCTCATGACATGGAAATGTTTAAAACAAATGGAAGCGAGACTGATAGGATGTTACAATATGTAACAGATCCAGGCACATAACAGAGCAGAGGCCTCATCAATAGTGGTTTAATACAAAAGGCTTGTATATGTAAGCGGCACAAGGGAATTAATCTAATGATCACTGAAAAAATATGTCAATAGGTGATCACCACACCACCTGTGCTCAAGCAGGGGCAAAACACAAATCGTGTTTGTTATAATGCCTTATAACGGCTAAAGACTAAGTAGCAGTGGGTCACTTATATTAATGTATAATGAAACGGTATCCATGTGGATCATCGCACATTGAGGCAATTTAATGCACCCCATGCTGCCAAAGTTTGCTAAAAGGTACAAAACAGCCCACTGCAATGACACAGGGGGGCAATTACAACAAATGCGGGTCTGCAGGACTACAATACAGCGCTTCAACACGCAGCCGAGGAAACCCAACTCGTGGAGTGCCTGAAGCAAGGAGGCTGGAAGAAAGTTGCTGCAGCTCTGGCCGCACGTTCCTCGGGCATGCATTCTATAGCTAGCACGAGAAGTTCACAATTAACGAAAAAGAAACCCGGACATGTCCCAAGAGGTGTATCCCAGGTGAAGCGGAGCCTGTTGTGTCGCCAGAGCAGCTGCCCTCCCCCCTTACTTCTTGCTGCAGTCCAGAAGTATCCCGGTGAAGGTCCTTTCCCCGCAAGTCAGGGTCACCAGCAGCGTATCGTTCACTATTTGTTCCACCAGGACCGGCACCGACGAGCCGACCTGCAGCTCCTGCCCGGCCGCGGCCTCCATGCTCGCAACGGCCCTCCGTGAGTCCCTTTAAGGGGCCTGCGTGCACCGCACAGCGCCCCCTCTCCGGTCTGACCTCCGGCTCTACCAGCACCGCGGCTGTAGCTGCTGATTTGGGACAGCCATGATGACGTCACGCCGCAACTCCCCCGCCTCTTCGCTTACGCGCTAGCTCTTCCCCTCGGCTATTGTGACGTCACTCGCCCAGTGGGGGCTATTGTGACGTCACAATAGGGAATCCCGTATCATGTAACATATCATTTAGCTCCGTGTGACGACTGTGATGATACGTTAACCGACAGTTAGACAAAGAGACCTGATCTGTCTCCAAAGCGAGTGTGCTCAAGTGGGGGGAGGGAGATCATTAGGACTTCAAAGCACGGGACCGAAGGAAATCATCAAATAGGGGAATGAAAGCACTTTTTCCACTGTAATAAAGATTACAGTTGTTGCTGCACGTGTTTGCTCTAATCTTATTTTTTTTATTTCATGTATTGTGATTTTTTTGTTGAATAAATATAAAATTAAAATAAACTATAGAACAATAACCACCTACTTAATGGAAAATGCATCTCCTAACCTTTATATGGCCAGTGAGTGAGTTTTAAGGAACAGTAGTTGGAGGCATGGCAACTGTTTTCTTACAGTATTTTTTTACTTGTAGTTTCAAAGAGCCACAGTAAATAACACATTAACCAGTCCTCCTATTCCTCAGAGGGATATAACAGATTAAAAACAGGGTTGAGTGCAAAAATGTTTTTAATGAGGCTGAATATTTATGTGAAGCTTTACATTTATTCAACTGAGGTTCAAATGATGAATCTGCGTGGAAGTCACTTACAGATCAGTCCTCAAGCAAAATGACCACAGTAGCCTGACATGTTTCTTGGGGCATAATCATAAGAATCCCCAAAAGGATATAAAACCTCTTACTTTCCTCTACAGATAGAGGACTATCTTCTTGATCCCCAAATAGGAAGGTGACCACTGAAGGTTGGTGATGGTGGCCAGTTTGGAGGTCCTAGAAGCTCACAGGTTATTCCCTCTCTCACAGGGTGTCATGCTTACCATATTGGAGTAACAGTGCTCCAAAGTGACAAAGGCCTCAGTAGGAATCATGTTCCAACCCATTTCTGGGCTGGGAAACAGATCTTCTTGGGCCTTTGAAAAAAGAGAACCACTGAAGTCTTCAAACCGAAGTGGTGGGCAAAAGCCATACCCCCCATTAAAAAGCAGAGTCTAAAGGTACCCTTCTCTACTGTAGCAATTTCAGTGAAAAACCTCAACAAATGTGCAAGCCGTGTGAAAAAATCAAAGCTGCCCCAAGACCACGGCTAGCATTGTAAATAAATCCTCGCCCACCAGCTATAGGCCAGACTGGTGAGGAAAAACTAAAAAGAGTAGCGAAGGGTCCAAAATGTGGTCAAGTGAACTTAACCAGTACCAATCAGCAATGAATCCCTTCAATGAGAGACCTTCGGCACGCGTGCCTGGATGGACCAAAGATTTGTTCTCTAAACCACACCTTTTGGTTTCAAAGCATCCTCAGCCTTAAGCCCATGCTCTCCCCTCTCTCACAGGTACTCACATGACTATAACCACGAAATGTACATAATTGAGGAGGGCATTTAGTAGAATGATCTAATCTAGTCACATCATTTACAAACTCATTTTCTGATGTTCCTGTGCACCTTATTGCGAGGAAAAGTAAAATGGGCAAATTAATTAAGGTCATAAAGAAGGACACTAGAGAGCTACGCAGTAGTATTTATTTTTAATGCCACAGAAGTGAACATCACATCCATGTAAAGAATCAGTGTTTTTTTAATACGGTATATGAATTTTCTTATTTTCAGGGATCTAGGCAACTGTTTTTTTTAGAAGAGCTCCATTAAAAAAAGCTATAATTTGGCTTAAAATAGTTTTTCTTTAAGGAAAGCTTATTTTACTCCCCCCCTCAATGAAAGATAATTTATCTTTAGCTTACACTCACCAGCCTCCAAATCCTGCCTCTCCCATCATAATTTATGCACATATATAAATACACACTTACTCTAACACACATGCAGACACGTGCTCACTAACCTTGCTTGTGGCCTGAGCCTGTCTACAGGCCACACTACTACCACAGGGTCACATAATGCCACATTAGCCACTGAGCCCTACCTTTACAAACATGATGGCCTGCATTGAGCCTAGAGCCAGCATTGTTTGGGGATTTATGGCCAGACTGTCCCTACTTTACAATGCAATTGTCTCAAATTATCAACTCCATGGACTCTTTTACCCAGACTTGGGTATTCCCCCATAGGCCACCCTCTAGCCAAATTGCAGTGTGAATGAGGTGGACATCTGTGCTGCTGGCACAGACCTCTCTCTCTATTTGTTTTCGGACAACATATTTCATTCTGTTTGGATACAATTCGGAAGGCTTTTTTATGCAGAAATAATATTTACTGTCACTCACCCTCACACACGCTCTGTCACGCCGTTTCTCACTTTCTCTCACACGCTCTCTCTCTCAATGTCTCCCTAAAGAGAAAGGATGGTAAGATAAAGGGAACAACCAGAGTTAAAAAAGGGGCAATATAAAAATAATAGAAAGATAGGAAGATGAGATAAACAAAAAGATGGGGAGAGATAATGAGAAAGGCAAAGGCCTTCTTCCCTGATGAGAATGTTGTAGATAAGTGGAACAGATTCCCAGCTGAAGTGGTAGAGGCTAATACAGAGAGGGAATTTAAACATGCTAAATATGCATGATAGGCATTTGGCTCCTGAATCTAAGACAAGACCAAGGACTGATTGAGGTTTGAGTCTTTACAATAGACCAAATTGCACTCCAGGCAATTTTAACCTATACCCCATGCGCAGGGCCCCCGGAGGAGCACAATACTTTACAGATTGCATAGCAAATCATATAGTTGTTCCTTGGAGTGTTCCTAAAATGGATTTGCGAGTCATGATTAGGACTGGCTTCAGGTGTTCAGGTGCCCTATGTGGGCCACCCCTATGTTGCCCCTCCCCCATCTTCACCCCCAAAGTCCCTTTGTACACTTTTCACTGTGCCACACACCTCTCTTTTCCTCCCTCATGCTGCCCCCATTGGTCGTGCCACCCTAGGCCTAGATCACTGTTTATGAGTAGTAATGCACCATGACAACATGTAATACGCAGTGTATTATTTTTCTTTAAGTATGAGTGCACTTTAATAACAAAACAGACCAGGGCCCTAAAAATCATCCAGGACCACATTGAAGCTGCCCTCTTACAATGAATTATTTAAAATATTTGTAGCACAAAGACAAATATTATAGGATACATAGACGGGTGTTTTTTTATGAATACATATTATGATGTATAATATAGTTATATTTATATACAGTATATTAATTTGTCATACAAACATTTTTGATATGTCTCATATTTGTTGTTTTATTGAT
Source organism: Spea multiplicata (assembly GCA_009364415.1). NCBI lineage: Eukaryota > Metazoa > Chordata > Amphibia > Anura > Pelobatidae > Spea > Spea multiplicata. The sequence goes on along the minus strand of VKOC01000787.1, from coordinate 33,535 downwards.
ATACAAAGCAAATTATTGCAATAAATTAAAAGTGTAAAAATACATATACTAAGTAGTTTTCTAAGCTCTTTATCGATTTAGTAGAAATCACTATACTACATACACTAAGTAGTGCTTAAAAGTAAAGGGAATGATCAGCTTTTATATTGCAATTGCAAGTTACCATACTTTTAAGGCAGAAAGGAACTGATAATGTGTCCTGGATGAGCTGTAGTTACGGTACCAGGAAGTATTACTGCGAGGACGTAAGGAAAGGGTACATTTTGTTCAAAGGAAGTTCAAGTTGCAAGAGGTCAATAAAATGTTGCAATGGCAGTATGACCTGTTACATATTTCTGATGACTCAATATAAAAGTTATGAAATCTGGCTATTCTGCCTTTCATTCTTGCAAGAAGTAATAAAATGAAAAAAAGTCTTTTGGGAGTGGCAAAAAAAAACCCCACACGGATGAGAATACATTAATGGCGGTACTAAATTGTCTAAAGCCAGAGCAATGAAACGAAAAAGACATTTCCTTATTATCTCCTCTGAGAGGTCTTTTAACTAAACTGTTAGTTTGTAAGTGGGTTATTGTAAAGGGACACGCTAGCCATCATATGGATCCATACACATATGGATCTTAACATTTATCCCCTCTATGCCTTTGCATGGTGTCCCTGACCGCTCCCTACACTTGTGGGAGGATCATTCTTCCAAATGTATCTCTTGATTACCAGTGTACAGGCACAGTATTCTTTCCACCAGCCAGCTCCATCTCTTGCACGTGTAAGCTTTCCAGAGTGGCTAATGCCCCTGTGAAGAAAGTGCTCCCATTGATTTCAGTGGCAGTGCTTTCATGCCACGGGTGCCGGCGGTATTCTGTGTGTTGCGGGTGGGAGCGGGTAGCCACACAATATACCTGTGTGTCCCGGTAATCCCACTCACTCCCGCAAGGCTGCCCCGTTTTGGGTTTTTTTTTGCTTTTTTACATTCAAATTCAGAGGCATTCCTAGCCTCACTTTTATATTCAGCCTCATTTTCATAGAGGCGGGAGAGAGAAGATGCAGGAGTGAGTGACTCATGCATGCAGCCCTGAGCTCAGGACAGGTTGATCTTAGACACCCAGCCCATTTCGGAGAAGGCCAATTTCAGGCAGATTTTTGTGAGTTGGACACACATGTTGAGGGAGCGGGCAGGAGTGGAACACACACGTTGTGGGAGCGGGCAGTAATGGTACGAAATTCAGCGGGAGCGGGATTAAGAAAACAGTCCCGTGCAGGGCTCTAGAGATGCTGCTTTAAGCAGCCAAATGCGGACAGCAGAGGGGCGGTGACTGCAGGTGTGGAGCTGCAATGTTTTCACAAGGTAAGCACACTTTATGACCAGAAGTGTGCAGACACCCTTTCTAATTATTGGGTTTGAGTGTTTTAACACACCCACTGTTAAAATGTGTATAAAATCAAGCACATAGGCAGCCACCTCCATAGACAAACAATGGGGCACACTGAAGAGCTTACTGACTTTAAATGTAGCACTGCCATAGGATGCCACCTTTGCCAAATGAAAAATCTGTATGGAAATCCTGACCTGGTCCATCCTGTAAGCAGAATTGTGAAGTGGAAGCATCTAGGAGTAACAACATCTCAGCCACGAAGAGGCAAACCACACACACTCACAAAATGGGGCTGCCAAATGCAGAAGCACATAGTGCTTAGAAATATCTTAGAAATAGTGCTTAGAAATATATTTTAGACATTCAACTTTATGGCACATAAGCACCTTATGCCCTTATGCACAAAGCAAGGTCCATAAAGTCAGGCTTTGAAGAGCATGGGGTGGAAGAACCTGATTGGCCTCCAGAGATCCCTGACCTTAACCCCACTGAACAATGTAGCTGATTTTTAGCAGTTCATTCAAAAGCGTTTTTGCAGCCTCAGTCTTCATGAAGTTCCGAACAATTTTTTATCAAGTCTCCGTTTAATGAAAAAAAGTTTACAACAATTTTTGACTTAATGAAACTTTACAAACTCTTAGGTTATGCCTTTTAATGAGATCTGACTTTCCTAGTACAGGTCTTGGTGAGTCAGTGAACAATCAGACATTTTACATTCTAGTTTCAGTACAGAAAAACAATAGTTATCATCAGTTGCATGAAGGAACTTATTGAGACTAAAGTTTGGAAGTTAAAAATTCTTTATGAGGAGTTCTTATAACCATCAGCCCTTGAATAATTGAATACCTTTGATCATCAAAGGATAAATCAATGAATTAACCAGTGTGTTTCAATTGTGTTTTTTTAATTCTCTTAAACAGATATTGCATCCTTTGGAATTACCAGAGTTCCCGATCAGGTATTTCTTAAAATCTTATTAAAACAATAATTAACTCCAGTTAAGATAACATGTTCCTTTCATTATACATCCTAAGCCTCTAGAAAGAAAAGGACCACACACATGCTCCCGGCAGAAGAATAAAGCAGCATGCTGAACTGGATTTCAGTAATACTGCTGAGTATAGTCATAATATATTGACTTGATAAAAATGTAATACTTCCGTGTCAAAATACTTATTAATCTTGCACGTTATTGTTATGTATCCAAAAGTGCAACAATAAAAAACAAATAAATCGACTTTTACAATCAATCAAAGAGAAGTTTCTGCTGCTGAGAGGAACTTTGATCTTGTCCACTATAGATAAATAGCGATTGAGTTTTTTGTATCCCATGTGTTATGATTGGTGGTGTTTGTTTCCTACATACATCTAACATGCATTTTGTGATACATTTTATGAAGTCTGATACAAAAAGTTTGTCCTTTATGCCCTTTGCATATGTTTCTGTCATTCGCTACAGAGTTTCAAACTGCCTCTGGAAGCAACATCACCACAAGCACTGAAATGGGTTCCCATGGGCTAGCAGCTGTACACAAGCTCAAGGTGTATATGTGCAATGCCAAATGTTGACTGGCAGCACACCACTGGACACGGGAGCAGTGGAAACATGTTCTCTGGAAAGATGAATCACACTTTGCTATCTGGAAGTCTGAGGGACAAATCTGGGTTTGGCGGATGCCAGGAGAATGCTTCCTACCCAAATGCATAGTGCCTTATACAAAGTGTGATGGTGGAGTAATAATGGCCTGGGGACATTCTTCAGGGTTTGGGCTAGACCCCTGATATCCAGGTTGATATTAATGCTACAGCATACATAGACATTTTAAACAAATGTATGTTTTCAACTTTGTACCACCACTTTGAGGAAGACCCTTTCCTGAGCGCCTGAGAGGGTCCGGGGTGCCCAGGAGGGTCGGAGAACTGCAAGGGGCCTGGTTAGGGTGAAGCCTCAATCCGGGACGCAGAGGAGAGATTGCGGCGCCCAGCTGTCGCTCATGAATGTTTACAGAAACTGCTCAGCTCCCCTCAGTCTCCTTCACGAGGCCTCTAGCTTGGTCACGGTGCCAGCATTTCATGCTGAGCGCCGGAATATAACGTCATATTCCAGCGTTCAGCAGTGAAGCAGTGCGCACCGTGGCAGAGCAGGGAGACAGAGGCCTCACGCTCCCACCGCAGGACTTCTGGAAGATAAGCAAACTACAAAGGGGAGGAGATAATGAGAAGGGAAGGAGAGGGGGTTGATAGTGAGAAAGGAGGGAGAGGGGTAGATAGTGACAAGGGAGGGAGAGGGTGTAGACAGTGAGAAAGGGGAGAGATGGAGTTGTTTGGCGACAAAGTTGACTCATGCTGGGCTGTTAGGGGACAAAGATTGCAGGTCCTATGTGTTATCTGAGTGATGGTCAGGTTCTATGTGGGCAGTGTGGATACCAGGGCTGGCTTTGGGTTGTGTAACCTGTGATTTATGCCTTTAATTTAGGGGATTTTATCTATACCTTTAATGTTGTGATGTGAATTCCAGTTGATCTATACCTGCAATGCTATGTTTCCATATATTATTATTGTATACCTGCAAATACAGGATTTGTATGTCTGATTCTATGACTTCAGTGCTGAGTTCTCATGTGAATTTCAATTGATCTATACATTCAAAACTAGTTTTGTGTGTTAATCTATATCTGCTATGCTATTTTTCCATACATTATTTATGTTTACCTGCAAATATAAGGTTTGTATGTCTTATTCAGTTGATCTATACATGCAAGTGCTGTTTTATGTATTGTTTATTTGATCTATACCTTTTTTTTTGGTGCGGGAGTGGAGGGAGTGATTGCATGCTAGGAAGCGTCAAACGAGGCCCAAGGAAGTGCTTGCTTATTTTCCAATTTTTTCATTATAAAATGTATGGGCAGCAGGGTCTAATATTTATATATATATCGGCAGCAGGGTCTAATATTAAAGAAACTGCGAGTTCAGCTGTTTTTTCGAAATCATATTTAAATCACAGTCTTTACTTCACAGAGATAAGTATATATTATGTAGTTAAAAATGCATCTCTAATGCATATATACAGTATTTCACAAAAGTGAGCCACTCCAGTGGCAATGTTTGAAGCTCTGGTGATCAACCATAACTGCCCCTAAATTAACCCTAAAGACCCCATGAACCATAACTGCCTAAATTTAAACCCTAAAGACCCCATGAACCATAACTGCCCTAATTAACCCAAACCCCCATTAACCATAACTGCCCCTAAATTAACCCCCACCTCCCCTAACTTTCAGCAGCCCAAATATTAATTGTATACTTATTGTTAGATGAGTTTCTGAGTGGTGTGGACCCTATAAGAAAAGGGGTGGAGCAAATATTTTACGCTTGGGGGTTCACATGTGCATGTGCTCCTATGGGGGAGCCTCCACTGAGTGAGCATTAAGTAGAAAAATGAAATGGCAGATATGTTTCTTTAACTACTCTGCACATGATGCAGCACTTGTCTTGGGACATTTTAATGGGCCCTTTAGGTGGAACAGCTCCCTTAATGCCCATGGTTTTGGAATGGGATGCAAAGCACATGTAGGTGTGATGGTCAGATACCTTTTGTCATTAGTGTAGCTGATAGAGATAGACAGTTGAGCACAAAAGCAATAGTCTAAGTGACAGTAATGTATAAAAAAATATGACCTACATTAAATATCAGGCACACATCAGGAAGCAAGGAATTATAATTTTAGACAGTTTCTTTGAAATAGTTTCACTAGCAAGCTATTTAACACTGGCTGGGGACATTACTAAAAAGCTATAATTTACTGTAGTTACCCCTACATTAATTTGAGAGTTATTTTGTAAAAACAACAATTCACTTACTGTATAATACTGTAATGTTCCTACTTATGAAAAATATATATTTACAAATTAATCAAAGGTTTTTCTTCTGCAAATATATTTTATTTACCATAATCTGTGCACTTAAACAAGTTATTTTTGAAATCATCAGTTATTATTAATCTCATTGAAATGTGATCAAATGTTATTTGATGGCACCGAATCACCATGGTCCAGAACCCAAAATTTGGTCCCCTCAGCCTGGTCAGGAGGAAATATATACATTGAGATGTTATATAGCAGCACCCTCTAGTGGGCATTTGAGTGTATTGAGAATAAATGAGAGATCCTATGAAAGACGTTTTTGTTGACTTTATGACAGCAATTCTATTACAATTTATTGATTGTTTAAAAAAGTATTGTAGTTTGGGGTAGCCGTATTAGTCCAGTGTATAAGAATGCAAAAAAACCCCCAGAATGTTGCAGAATCTTGTAATACCTTTTTTATTGGACTAACAGTATTTAAAATAATAGACAAGCTTTCGGGAGTCCTACCTTTATCAAGTCAAAAGCATTTCTGACCAAGCAAGTGAAAAACACAGTTTAAAACGGACCAGTACATGTTCTGATACAGGGTTAAAACAGGGGTTAAAACAACAAGGTAGAGAATTTGCAGACAAAAAACTAAGTTTTACTGTTAGTCCAATAAAAAAGGTATTACAAGATTCTGCAACATTCTGTTTAAAAAGTATAAGATACATAATAATTACAATTGTATATAAGTTGTTTATCTGTGTCTTTGAAAACTGATTACACAATTAAAAGATTAGTCCCAAACTTTTATCTTGGGCTATTAATGTGAACTTTGTCTTTTACCAGATTTTATTGAATATTGTTCAGGGTAAGACACGACCTTTGTTTGTTTTTCTGGCACTTTTTCAATTTCATATGTATTTATATTTTCACCACATTATGCTATTTTCTTTTCTCACAGAATTCTAAGCAATAGTTCTATTATTTAAAGTGAAACAACCATTGTGGCATATTTATAAAATGTATGATAAAGAAAATGCTATAAATACAAACAATCAAATGAAAATTGAATACAAATCCCAAACTAAAAATAAACAAAGAAAATCCTCTAGGTGTAATAAATAGGTCATTATGCTGCTAGTTTCTGGGCTGCAGTGATATCACACTGAAAGGAATCAAATCTAAAAAAAGAAATCTGCTAATGAACGTCACTGTTTTCACATGTGCTGCAGGATTGCCACAGCTGATGAAGGAAACGAAACACATGCTTTATTTATGTTTTCTTATATTTATTATGTTTTTATATGCAATATTTTATATCCAGTGGCGTCTCATATTTAGGGGGGCACATGGGGGTACAGGGACCAAAGTAGGGGGGCAATTATAAAATGCTACATATACATATATATATATGCGTTAGACATGCATTTATATCTACATAATATGTACTTATCTCTTTGAAGTTAAGATCGTGATTGAAATATGATTTCAAAATAACAGCTGAACTGGCAGTTAGTTTTAATTATTTAATATTAGACCCTGTTGCCAATATATTTTATATAAAAAAGTTGGGAAAAGCAGGAAAGCACTTTATTGGGCCTCACTCCAAGCCCCCATGCATGCAATCACTCCTCCACACCAAAAATTAAATATTTGCCACACTGACCGTAGATTAGGGGAAGACTGTGAGAGGTCCTCTCCCCCATAATCATCCCCAGAGTCCCTTTGTCCCTAACTTTGTCCATACCTCTCTTTTACTAACTCCCTGTTGTTCAGGTATAGGTCAAATAAACAACACATTTAAACAGCACTGCAAGTATAGATCAACTGAATAAGACATAAAAACTCTGTATTTGCAGATATATATAAATAATGTATGGAAACATAGCATAGCAGGTATAGATCAACAGAGCACACAAACCCAGCATTGCAGGTATAGATCAACTGGAAATCACTTGTAAACTCAGCACTGAAGGTATAGATCAAATAAACAACACATGGAAACAGCACTGCAGGTATTGATCAACTGAATAAGACATACAAACCCTGTATTTGCAGGTATACATAAATAATGTATGGGAACACAGCATAGCAGATATAGATCAACAGAATAACACACAAACCTAGCTTTGCAGGTATAGATCAATTGGAATTCACATAAAAACTCAGCATTATAGGGATAGATAAAACCTACTAAATCACAGGTTGCACAGCCCAAACGCCACACCTGGCATTCACACTGCCCACATAGAACCGGACCAGCACCAAGATAACACGCATAGGACATGCCATCTTTGTCCCCAAACAGCCCAGCATGAGTCAACTTTGTCCCCAAACAACCCAGCGTACAACATCTTTGTCCCTAACCAGCCCGCCCTGTGCCATCTTTGTCCCATAAACATGCTACCTGTGCCATCTTTGTCCCATAAACACCCTGCCTGTGCCATATTGGTCCCCAAGGCTTAAACACCATGCTTGCGCCATCTTTTCCACAAATCAATTATACACCTATGATACATACAAACACTTTTACAGTGACTCACTAATTCACACTTTCATTCACACAATCATTTATTCTCTCACTCTTTTACACAAATTGTTTACACATTTTCACTAATGCATTCTCACAAATTCACTCATTCTCTCACTCATTCACACATTAATTCGTACTCTCACTCATTCTCAGAATTCATGCACACATTAATTCCTTCATCCTTTCACTCATTCACACAATTCACACACACATTAATTCATTCACTCTCACTCATTCTGACTCTTTATTTCAATATTCCTACTTTTCTCACCAACTACACCCTGTCACCCCTTTTCTCACCATCAGCATGAAATGCCCGCACCGCGACCAAGACAGAGGCCTCGCAGAGGAGTGAGGGGGGCTGAGCGGTTTCTGAAAACTAATTCCTGAGCGACCGCTTGGAGCCCCTCTCCTCCACATCAATCACGGCTGCACAAAAAAAAAGACGGTGTTTCAGTTGGGGTGGCACAAGGGGGGCACAGCATGATGTAGGGGGGCCCTGCCAATGCCACTGTTAATGCATTCTCACAAATTAATTAATTTTCTCACTCATTCACAGAATTCATCCACACATTGATTCATACCCTCACTCATTCACAGAATTCATGCACACATTAATTCCTTTATCCTCTCACTCATTCACACAATTCTTACACACATTAATTAATCCTCTTCTCACTATCTACCCCCTCTCCCCCTTCTCACTATCTAACCCCTCTCCCCTTTCTCACTATCTGCCCCCTTTCCCCCACCTTACTATCTACTCTCTTTTCCCCATCTCACTATTTACCCCCTCTCCCTCTTCTCACTACCCCTATGTTTGTGTGGTATCACTGTACTCAGGAGATGTTGCCAAACACATATTGTTTGACAGGAACCAGGAACTATACATTCATACCTGAAGCACAATGTTGTGTTAAAAAAAACACACAAAAATTACTACCACACATTTGTGCTGAGGTAGAATTAACCCCTTCAGTCCCCTATGGATGCACTGATACATCTAAAACGCATCCCAAGAATCCCCTATGGATGTACTGGTACATCCTGCTCTTCTGAACGGGAGATCAGGCTGTCGTTTATACCTAAAGAACATTAATGTGGATATAGTTTTTATATTTGTATGTGGAAAATACAATTAAAAAAAAATGAAAAAAATTTAAAATCTCTGAATTTTTTTTCACCACATTGTAGTACATCTTTATGGTAAATTAGATGATATGATCAAAATAATGGTATCTAAGGAAACTCCTTCATGTCTTGAAAAAAATATATATCTTGTGTGGGAACACTAAATGAGAGAGAGTTTCCTATCATCAGGAGGTCACATTGTCAACACACAACATTTCCATGTCATGATTCTACTTAACTTAACAATATTCCTCAAAATATAACCCTGAAAATGCAGGTGCAGCGTCACCTGAGTGACCTTAGCACCTGATCCCCTGTGAGATTTTATGGCACCCAGGACAGGACATCTGATATTCTTTGAAGATTGCTGGGTAAGTTTTCAGATAACATTTATGGCACGGGAGAGGCCTAAGAAAAAAACTACATTTTCTCTTCTGCATACAAAATGCCTTGAACATTTTGCACGACATAGGACAATATGGAAAGGATTAATGTGGGGTATTATTCTAATGAGGGATTGTTGCTGAACCTACTATATATATATATATATATATATATATATATATATATACTGCTTTCCTGAAAGGGTTAAAAATGTCTTACTATCTGTCTCTTTACGTAAAAAAAACCCCACCACTTTCCATAAAATCATGTTTAATAAATATTCAACATTCCCCCAGGGCACTCCATTTTGATGAAATAAAGCTCCTCCCAGCACATTAAGGTGACTTTCTCACTTACTTTCACAAGTGTATAGCAACAGACAATGGTACAGCATGACTCTCATTATTATTTAGTGATCCAGATACAGATGTGGTACAGCATGACTCTCATCATTATATAGTGATCCAGACACAGATGTGGTACAGCATGACTCCTATCATTATATAGTAATCCAGATACAGACATTGGTACAGCTTGAACGGGGAAGATGCTGCCATATGGTATGCGGAGGCTCCAAACTTATGCTCTGGTATGCCTTATGCGCTCCAGAAAGCTTGGTCAATGGAGTGATACTTGGGAGAAGCAGACAAAGAAAGAAGGCAAAAGAAGAGGAGACAAGAGAACAGGTGGAGCTGCTTGAAAGGAGACATGGGGAAGCAGTCAGTGGAGGGAAGGGGTCACCCTACACTACATGTGTTAGAAGTCTCTACCTTCAAAACAATGCATTGATATTCAAGGTAGACATGTCAAAGGTTCACCATCTTGGAGGGCTCATTTTAAAAGGCTATATATTATATATACACTATTATTCTTAAATATATCTTTTATATTTTCCCTGAAATCACCTCAGTAATCTCTTTATGGAAACCACTAAAATGTATACGCATATGTCATCCTAACAGACAGAAATGCCTGTTTCAAAAAATCTTTTTCATTTTCTGCATCCATCGGACACTGAAAGGGTTAATTCACTTTTGTTTCGTTTCCTTACTCGCTCAGGGAACTGGTTTCGTTTTCAATTGTAAATGTTACATCACAGCTCGGAAAAGAAACTGCTTTCAGCTTACAGATTTCATTTCTCTGCTGGTCCCTCCTGCTTAGCCTGTCATAAAAGCACTGAAATTCTGCAGTGCCCACAGACGCACAGCCCAGACCTTCTCTGATCTCTCGGACAACTAATTTGCCATCATGAGGTAAATATAATGGTATTTTTTATTTTTCCCTATCACTTCCAGGGCGGGACTGGAGATGGGTAAGCTGTCCTGAATATACTGGGGGCCACACACTACAGAACCTGATCTGCCAGTCATTTACCTGGCATCCCAGAAGATCAATTCGAGCCTGAACTACTGTACTACTGATAATAATAACATTTTCGATATTATTGTATTAGCTATACTGAGAATGTATCCTTTTTTGAGAAGGGGAATGTGTTACACAGTGCGCCGTATTTCTAAAGCATGATTCTGGTGCAAAGTTTTAAATGTGGAGCAATCGCCCTAGTAACAAACGGAATGTCTAATAGCATTGCTCCACTTTGCTTCAGAATATCTATATGTGACTTGCTGATAAATTAATTTAAATTGGGCTTAGCTTTCTTAAATAACATGGAATAATTCATTTGTAAATAAACTGAGGTCATGTGGTTGTGATATCCTTTTTATTAGACTTTTGCATAGGACAAGCAAAGCTAAGGTAATGGCTACTCCATGGTGTAAATTGGCAATTGCACATGTTGTGTGTAGTAAAAGCATGAATTTCCAGTACATAAGTATGTGTTAAGAGAATTTTGTTTAATGTGGTAGAGAGATGCACGATTTGACACTTCTAGTGTAGCTGGGTGAGCCTTTAACTGATCTTAAAGGGACAATCTAGCATCCCATACAACCCCAAAAATGCTTATTTGTATGTACATAGTAACATAGTAACATAGTTCATAAGGTTGAAAAAAGACCAAAGTCCATCAAGTTCAACCTATATACATATTGTGTCCCTACTGTGTTGAGTGTTGATCCAGAGGAAGAGAAAAAACCCTTATGAAGCAGATGCCAATTGCCCCATACCAGGGGGAAAATTCCTTCCCGACTCCAAATATGGCAATCAGAATAAATCCCTGGATCAACGTTCTGTCCCTATTAATCTAATATCCATAACTTGTAATATTATTGCTTTCAAGAAACACGTCCAGGCTCCTTTTAAACTCTTTTATTGAGTTTACCATTACCACTTCCTCTGGCAGAGAGTTCCATAGTCTCACCGCTCTTACTGTAAAGAACCCCCGTCTGTGCTGGTGTAGAAACCTTCTTTCCTCCAGCCGTAGAGGATGTCCCCTTGTTATAGATACAGTCCTGGGTATAAATAGGTCCTGGGAGTGATCTCTGTACTGTCCCCTTATATATTTATACATAGTTATTAAGTCCCCCCTAAGCCGTCTTTTTTCCAAACTAAATAACCCTAATTCTGATAATCTTTCTGGGTACTGTAGTCCTTCCATTCCCCTTATTACTCTGGTTGCCCGTCTTTGAACCCTCTCCAGCTCCACTATATCTTTCTTGTACACTGGTGCCCAGTACTGTACACAGTATTCCATGTGTGGTCTGACTAGTGACTTGTACTTTAATTTGTATTCTTCCACATGCATGGCTGAACTCATTTTCTACAAGCTATGGAGCTGGGGGACAAGGAAAAGCAAATGCATAGAGGGGATTCTGTAGAATGTGTTTGCAAAGAGGGGAAAATTATCGTTTAAAGCAGGCAGTCAGCTATCATATGTATTAAAGGGCATATAATGGCTGGAGTACCTTTAAGTACCCCCATGCTTAGCTTGTTAACCCGTTCCTCCCTATCATAGCAGTCTTGTCCTTGTGTATGTCTTCTACAAACAGACTTATGGTGTTAGGTGGGTTGTCTTCTGCAAGGGTATATGAATGGTCACCATAAACCAGGTGGTATCTAACTCACAATCAAATTAGTAAAGATTAATCTAGGGCTTAGAGTGTCATAAATGAAAAAAAGAGTTGTCTATATTTTTTAACCCACACACTTTTAAGAGGTGTTGCTATGCCTACAAATATTTTCAATGCATCAGTACCTCCTCCTTATGTTATATTATGTAAATCCACTTAGTATGATGTACTAAAAAACAACTACCATATTATCCTCATATAAGTATTCACTGATTATAGGTTGTCCCTTAAATGTGGCTTCCGTTTAGAAACAAGAGTGGATTTACTATTATTTTGGTAAAATTTGGTATAAAAGTGGATACATTTGAAGAATATGGAGGTTTATATTTAGCTGAATCCATTAATTCTATCCTGTACTTCAGCATTTATTGCTCAGATTACTAATAGTGTTTATCGTATAGTTAGTCGCTGCTATTTTTGTCACCTTATTTATATACAAGTATCATAACTATAACACGTGCTTTTGCTTTATTTTCTGCAGTTGTGGGAGAGCCTTAAAAGTTCGCTTGTTACAGCTAAATTGTCATTTTACGTGGCAGTTACTAGAGAAAGACTTTGATGCTGATGAGCTTGAAGACAGATTGAACAATCAGCTGGAATATTTGGTCTCTGAGAATAAATACATGGTATATAATATGCTGGCCTTTGTAAAACATATGCAAGGCAGCTACACAGAAGCAATTGCCAATTTAGAACAAGCCGAGAAGCTTTGCTCAGATGAAACAAACCGTAAACTTCTCGTGACCTATGGCAACTTTGCATGGGTATATTATTACTCAAAAAACTATGAGAACTCTGAGATATATCTTGACAAAGTAGATCGAATTAACCAAGAACTAAAAAAATCGACAAAGGGAGATCTTGAAGTGCATGAAATATATGGTGAAAAGGGTTGGTCCTTGTTAAAATTAAGTGGAAAATACTATGGAAAAGCCAAGGAGTGTTTTGAAAAGGCACTTGAAGCGGATCCAGATAATCCTGAGTGGAACAGTGGTTATGCCACGGCAGTTTACCGTTTAGAAAGTAATTTCACGCAAACCTTTGACCCAAGCAAATGCAAATCATTAGAACTGTTGAAACGGGCAGTAGAACTCAATCCAAAAGATTCGGTGGTGAAAACACTTCTCGGCTTGAAGCTGCAGGACCTGAAAAGAGCAGATGAAGGACTTAAATATATCGAAGAAGCTTTAAGACAAACACCAGACCTTCCATATATGCTTCGCTATGTTGCAAAATTTTACAGGCGAGCCGGAATGCCCGATAAAGCTCTTACTGTTCTCACAAGAGCGGTGGCTTTATTGCCTTCTTCTGGATTTCTTCATCATCAGATAGGACTGTGTTACAGAAGAAAAATGATAGATGCAAAAAAACTAGCAAAGCATGACAGCAGAAACAGAAGCGCCCACACAAAAGAAATTAAGGACTGTATTAAGAAAGCCATATTTCACTTTGAAATGGTAGTGGAATTGAAAACACAATTTGTGTATGCATATATGGATTTAGCAAATATGTATAAAGACGCAAATGAATACGAAAAATCAGAGGAGACATTTAAAAAGGTGTTGACCCTGGCCAATCTTTCAGAAGAAGACAAGCAGAGAATTCATTACTATTATGGTATGCTTGAAGAATATGGTAGAAAGTGTGAAAGTGAAGCTGTGAAACATTACAAGGAAGCTCTCCTAACAGCAGGCACTAGCGAGAATAGACAAAGTTGTGAGCAGTGTTTAAAACGAATAGCTAACAGGAGGCTCGAGGGAGACCCCAAGGATGCTTTTGGATATGGTTTGCTTGGGTTTGTCTATAAGATACAACAAAATTCAGTTGATGCAATAGAATGTTACGAAAAAGCTCTAAACCTGGACCCTTCCAATGATGAATTTCTGAGTTCTCTTTGTGAATTAAAGCTAAATATTTAAATGAAAAGATTAATTACATGACGCTAAGGACTATTACCATTATAATGTTTTGATATAAGAAAAAGTTATGATGCAGTTCCATAAACACCAGAGGTTCTTGTTGGCTAACCCTGAAAAGTACATTAATTAATTAATTAATTAATTAATCAATTTTGTTGCAGTAATGCTCGATGTAGCAGAATTCTACCCTAAGATTAAAGGTGCAGTTCCATGTTTCTATGTTTTCCCATTTAGCAAATTTAACATTTTGTGTATAAAGCACTTTATTACCGGTACATATTTTAGGGAACATACTGGTTTCCATAGCATGTACCAGTTCAGTTGTGCATGCACGTCAATACTAATAAAATATTGTATTCTTGTGGTAATTTTATGTCAATTACACCTTGTAAACAATTCCTGAACGTGAATAATAAAAATAACAGAAAAGCTGAATAATAAATATGATAAAAAGGGCATAATGGGAGTTACGTGTTTCAATTTTTTAGGCTACAGTTCATTTCTAAATCAATCTGATCTATTTGGTGCTCTGGCTCTATGCAGAAAAACTTATGGATGATTGTTGAAGAAAATAAACACCTTTCAGTGCTCTGCAGCATTTGGTAATTATTTTGATCATACAGAGTAATTGTACAGCAGTGGTATACCTGGGGTGGGAGGTCCACATTGGTACACAGAGGTCTCAAGTGTCACGGAAATTCCCTCTCTCTGTTATGTCGCTCAGACACATTGCAAATAGGCAGGCAGGCTCCTGCCAGTCAGCACGAGGGTGCTGAGCGGCATGTACTCACCTGTTTGCTGCAGGCTGAATGGTCTTGGTGGTTAAGACATAAAGGGGCCCCTTTCATTATCTCCCCTACTCTTTTTCTTTATATTTTCCTTCTATCTCTCCTCTTTTTCTTTTTATCTATCTTTCTTCTCTTTATCTCCCCATCCTTTTGCTTTACCGGTCCTCCTCTTTCTCTTTATTTCTCCTCTTCTTTATCACCTTTTTTCCCACCTCTACGCTTTCTCATTAGCTCTTTTTCTTTTCTCATATCTCCTCATACTTTACATTATTTCTTCCTTTTCTCTTTACCTCTCCATTTTCTCTCTGCTTCTCCCCTTTCTTCTTATGTCATCTCTCCTCTTTCTTTTTATCTCTTCCCCTTCTCTCCACCTCTCATTATCTCATCTCTCCTTTTTTATTAATACATCTTCTTTCTCTTTCTTCCTCTTTTTCTCTCTCTTCTTTTACTTTATCTCTCCCCTTAGTTCCCATCTCTCCTCCTCATTTTCTCCCTTTCCCCCTATCTCCATATGTCTCCCCTTATTCATTATCTCTTCCCTTTCTCTTTCACCTTTTTCCTCATCTCCCCACTTTTTAATTATCTCCTCGTCTATCTGTCTCTCCCATTTCTTTCTCCTCATTATCTCTGGCCTATATCTCTTAATCGCTCCATTTTCTTAACACCTTTACTTTTGCTCTCTTAGTACCAGACCCAGGCATAGTTTCTACCTGTGGTTGTGCCCCACCTGCACTGATGTTTCTGGCTAGTCTTAAGTTTATGAGTTTGTTTCATCTTTCAGTTCCCTACTCTTCGAACCAGACATAATACTTCCCTACACAACCCTACCTCATAAGATGTATCCAACGTAGGTAGGCTTATATAGATAAGTAAAAGTGGCATCAATGACCAAGGTCAAGTTACAAATCTGTAGGATGCTAATTGCATCATGAAAGTTGCATATACCTTACTTGTAATTCTCCTTATGACTATGAGTTAATGACGCAGAATGGCAGAGGATGGAAAGAAACCAAAGTAGGTTAATGCCCTTCTGCTTTACATTACTCCATAGAAGTATACTACCATTACCTGTTGATGGCAGCCCCACTGGCAAGGCTCCACTCTAATTTATTCATTAATGATGTTGCAGGTGGCAAAAGAAGCCATATATGTGTGTAATAGAAACCAGCTTCTGTGTAGCCAACTTAACTATTCTCAGGATTTGGATTATTATCCCTTGCCATTACGTTATTCCTTGCCTTTGTTACCTTACTGTTATGTGCTGGCAGATGTTCTATTTCTGGCAGAAGTATCTGTAGATACGAGCGCAGGGATTTATTGATTAGTTCTGACACCACAAATATTAGCACGTAAACTAAAATGCCCACTTACTTTTACTCCAAATATCTCCAAAGTGGGTAATTACACTGATTTAAAAAATCCTCTCAAGCTATAGACAGTTTGAATGCTCAGATGTAGTTACACTAAAAGATGTATCAATGATGGTTCCCCTATAAGACACAAATAATAGAAATTATGGGAATGCACAGGTAATTGTCAAACAACAGCTTGAATCTGTTTGCTTCCATCTAATGTTACAATAGGGCAAGAATATACTAAACAAGTTGCATCTCTGTAGCACACAATTCTATTTTTATACACCATACTTCTCACCAGCCTGTGCTTATTGTTTCTAATGAGCAGGACTCATAAGAAGACTTTTGCAGCAGCAATCTTAGCATAATTTCCTTTTTTCATGGAAGCTCATTGGTTCTTTGTAAATGTGATATGAGGTAAGAAAATATCCGATTGGGTAACTAATTAATATGCTTTTTTTGCCACAGATCTCAGCTCCTCTTAAGTGAAATA
The DNA here is from genome assembly GCA_009364415.1 of Spea multiplicata. NCBI lineage: Eukaryota > Metazoa > Chordata > Amphibia > Anura > Pelobatidae > Spea > Spea multiplicata. The sequence continues at coordinate 16,681 of VKOC01000787.1, read as the reverse complement.
GTACCTTCCTCTTAAACCTAACATCCTCGAAATAATCATCCTACTTATATAAAATGAAATGTACACGCTATATGCTAGTTTTAGTATACGATGCTAAAAGCAGTGACAGTAGTCTTTAAGTTTGTGTACCAGTTTCATTTATCAGACACAGAAATGCAAATGTAAAATGGATCTGAATTTTATTTTCCAGTTCTGACAAACTTCTTCCCCTGATAGGGGTATTCTTGCAAAACTGACCGTGGTTTCCCAGGTTGTCCATTGTAAAGTGCAGGTTTTCTGCATTTGATGTGCAGAAGGAAACTGTTTCAGGTTGGTAACTGTCTTCAGATTCCAAATTAAAAGTCAATTATAAAAAGTATTATCTTGAATAGTGATGTCTTATAGCAAATAAACGAGAGATCATAAAAACAGATTGCTGCTTAATGCACATATATATAACTAGGGCTCCTTCTCTTAAATATCTTGGGCCCCTTGCCCATTTTATTCTCTGTCAGCATCTCTTCTCGGAAGGGGCTTGGCATCATGAGGCTGCCAATCCTCTAACTAGGACGCAGCTATACCTCCTTTTGGCTCATCTCTTCTGTGGCTGAATGGGCCGCGTCCCCATTAGTCCAAACTTCCTGCCTGGTGTCTGAAGCTAAAACAGTTGTTTTTAGCTGTTTGTTCTTAATCTTCTGAATGACCTTTGCAAAACCCAGTAGAAAAGCACAAAATATCATGGAGAATCCACTGAGGAGGAATGCTGCAGTATAGTCCCCTGTAGTGTCCACCAGCCAACCTTCACAAAACAAAAAGATAAATATTTTTATTTCACAATAATGTAGCACATGAGTTATTTAAAAAGGTGTATTATGAAGTCATACCTGCAATGGGTGGGCTAACCAAATAAGGCACAGCATGCAGGAAGAAAACCAATCCTAGGGCTGAAGATAAATTAGCTGTTCCTACAACATCTCCAGTCACAACGGGTATCAATGCCACGTATGCTCCATCAAAATAGCCAAATGTAACAGAAAATGGCACAAGTAGCTGGAAGCACTTGAGAAGTGGAAGAAAAAGACAGGACAGACCATCCAGTCCAACAGCTATGAGGTAGCAAACATATCGATGTCTCTTCAAAATTCTGGTGGTAAATTTAAAAATAAACACAATTAAAATGGGATTTCAACCAAAAGTAGTTCCAAAACTAACAATTTTGATTTCCATCCTGGCAGTTCACTCCATGAAAGATACTGTCACGGTTATTATTAACCATAGCTCAACCTGATGGCTCTTTCAACTGGGGCACTTGTATAAAATGTACCCTGCAGAATCACACTGCTTCTTATTAGAATCAGATGAGGCAGTGGAGGCTAATGCCTTGGTTCAGTCTAACTCAACAAATGGGTAGTATCATGAGCCAGAGCCGAAGTGCAACCTTCAGACTCTTGGAATTCATGGTTCTTGTTATGTGTGGACCTGTGTATGAGGTGAACAAGTCCACTATAGCTCGCTCTACCACCTCCACTTCTAATGTAGCCTTATTGTACACATCTTTTAAGCATCCTGTTAACAGAAATTCCTATGTTAAATGCACATATCTGTGCTATTCAAAAAGGTTTTACTGACAAACCAAGTTTCCAAATTGCACGGTAAGGCACATCAAGTAAATCAGTAAATCAGGGCCAAAAGTGATTAACTGGTGTAACCACTAGAGGACACCATTTACATATATCTTAAATCAATCGTGACCAATACATTAATATTATATATTATATTATCTATATATATACATAAGAAGGCTCAGCCTTTTCAGTGAGATAAGCAAAAAGCTGATCTATATGTTTATATTTGTCTATCTTGATTGCTTCATATTTCAAACAAATATTTTTCATTACTGGTAAGCAGCATGTTCATGTGTACAACATTTATGTTAGGCTGTAGGTATGGATTTCAACAACTAGCTCTCTAGCTTTTTTGGAACTACAGCTCTTATGTTGCTTACTTAATTCATGGATGGGTGATAGCAATGGGCCATGCATTTCCACATGTCACGTGTATATGTTGGCTAAACTAACTCACTAATATAAAATAAAATAATGAATTAATGGAAAACAACAATTGACAAAAAGCAAACAAAATTAAAGTTGGCGAACGTCTGTACTTACTATTGATTTACTCACAGAGTCCATTGCACACCATTCCAAATGCTCCAAGCCCGGTGCTAGTAACCAGCAGTTTCCATACAAAACACTTTCAAAGGATGGTCAGCACTCCAGGTCTTTAAATTGACAATTTCATTTTATTCAAAGTCAAGTCGACGTTTCAGTCATTGCTGACTTTCATCAGGACATGTCATCAGGACATGATGAAAGTCAGCAATGACTGAAACGTCGACTTGACTTTGAATAAAATGAAATTGTCAATTTAAAGACCTGGAGTGCTGACCATCCTTTGAAAGTGTTTTGTACTTACTATTGGGTACATTTTTTCTAAAAGGTTGACTTGTCAGATATGGCAGTGAAAGACATTTAGAAATAAGTTTTTAAGGCACATCCAGGTTGCCCGTAGGTTAAACTACTCCAGATCATCATCCACCACAAAAGGAAATGAATAATACATTTATTTAAGATGGAAATTGTGACTATAGCACAGGGAGGACCTCGGCTGTGTGACTCCTTATACCAGTAACTGTCTAAGTTCCCACAGCAGTAGTCTTACAGTGTGAATTTTTGTACAATATTTTGTCATATGAGAGATGCTTGAAATTACCTTCTATCTGTTAACCATCCAAAAGTGATGTTGCCAACAATGTCTACCACACCAAGGATAGACATGAGAAAAGCAGCTTCTTGGTGGCTAACTCCAACACTTAAAGCATAAGGCACAAGGTACACAAATGGAGGACTACATCCATAGGCCAGAAAAAGAAAGGATGATGCAAGTATGATGAAGTTTGGCTTCAGGATAAAGCTGTAGTCCTGCTGAGAACAGTAACAAAGACTTTTATGAGTGCAGTCCTGGCTCAACGATGTACATGTGGATGTTTGAATTATGTTTTTCTTTGGTTCATCTGGAATCTTTTCTTGGTTTAGTTGACAATGTGCAAAGTCCTCTTCCTTAATGTTAATAGGCCGCATTAAAGCACCACAAACACATAGATTTGCGACAAACCCACCAAGGATAAGTAAAGCTCCACGCCAGGAAAACTGTTCAATTAGCAGCTGAACCACAGGGGCCAAAATAAAGGTTCCAATACCACTCCCAGACATGGCAATTCCATAAGCTAAAGCTTTCCTTTTGTCAAAGTACTTTCCCACCATTGCAATGGCAGGGCTGTAACATAGTGCAAATCCAACGCCTAGAGGTAAAGAAGAAACATAATCAAGGTCAAAATCATGTTTTCCTATTCATGATCGTAAAAATAATAAAAAAAGAATGTTGGGCAATGTTACAAAGTTACAATGATACATACTTCTAAATAAATACACTTTTGCTTCAGGGGGCATAGTTAAAAGTCTGCAAAGTTAAACATCTTTGGGATTTATTTTTTAAAAAACCACACACGTTCTGTTGTTTATATGTTTGTGACTTTTGGAGCTGCAGGACACTGTAATACACTCATACTATTAGAACAGAGAGAGACTGCATTTCAGTCCCAAAAATGACTCTGGAGAAGGCACCGCGGCTTTAAGATGGCATTGGTCATTTGGCCATGACATTGCCCTTCTTGCCTTATGGACATTTTGGTCTTGTTGCCACAATGTAAAAAGTTGTGTAAAGGCTATTGCCAAAATATATAGGTGAGGAGCTCCAATGTAAAACATGATGGCCCAGCAAGTTGACAGGCCTTAAAACCCAAACGAAAATTTTATAACATATTATGAAAATAGGTAGGGGTAAGAAGGCCTGTACTGAACCAAGGCTGGGTTAACAGTAACAATCTGTGTACTTAATAGATTACGTTAACAAGTTTAAACAAGATACTACAACACAACACAACTACAACATTCTACTCATCTCATGTAAGTCTACACAATTTGTTAAAAAAAATGTTATAGGCTGTTTTTAATGTTCTACTTATTATAATAACTATTCTATATTATTCTCGATGACAAAGCCATCAACTGCATACACAAGGATTTTTAATAATGGAAAGATAATGAATATTACACATGCAAATGGGCCACAAACAATTATGATTACATTTTTGTTTTTTGGACAGCTAATTCTGTTTGCTGCCCATTCATTTCAGATGAAGATTAGGGGAGTTTTTAAATTCGGAATGAAATTCATTGCCCAACGCCCACATCAGGGGAGGGCTGACAGTCTAAGGCCTGTTGCGCCACCGAGTCAGCCCACCATCCATGCCCATCTTTTCCTGATTTTATAACGCATATTGATGCAAAGTGATGGGATTGGGAGTACATCGTACACTTAAAAAAAGTCATTATTCATGGGATGCCTGAAGCCACAGTTTAGTGCCACTAATCCTTTTTAATAAGATATGCAGATTCAAATAGAGTAAATAACATGAAGCCTTTGCTTTTCCTCTCACTGATTTCTTTGACCTCTGAAGTGACTACAAATTCAGGAGGGTGTCAGGAAACAGATGACCAAACACACACACCCCAGGACAGGCTCTGCCTCACTGACACACAAAACACACACACCAAGACAAGCTCTGCCACACCGACACACCAAACACACACACCAGGACAGGCTCTGCCACACCAACACACCAAACACACACACCAGTGCAAGCTCTGCAACACTGACACACCAAACACACACACCAGGACAGCTCTGCAACACTGACACACCAAACACAAACCAGGACAGGCTCTGCCACACTGACACCCAAACCAGGATGGGCTCTGCCACACAGACACCCGCATCAGTACGGGTTTATATACACCAAGCATAAAAAATGGTTTGTTTTTTGTGTGTTTCCCCCCTTGTGTATTGATGCCCCAGCCAGCCCCTCCTTTGGTTTTAATGTATTCCCCCTTGTGTATTGCCCCATGTGCATTTGTGTCCCCAGCCAGCCCCCTTTGTGCATGTACACCCCAACACCCTTGTGTATTGATGTATGTGATGTCCCCGGCTAGCCCTCCTCCTTTGAGTACTGATGCCCCCTTTTGTACTGGTTAATGTACCCATGTGTATTGCCCCCAGCCACCCACCTCCCTTTGTGTATTGATTTATGTGATGCCCCGACCACCTTGTTGTGTACTTATACCCCCAGCCACCCTCTTTATGTATTTAATTGTTGTCACAAGGCAGACCCCCTTATGAATATGGGTCCCCTTCCACCTATCACCCCAACTATTTTTTTAAAATACTTACTTTTTTGCTGCCTTCCCTACAGACTACTCTCCTCTGACATGCTCTTCTCCATGTCACGAGGAGCTGTTTCATGTGAGCCCGCCCCCTTGAGCTGCACGTCGCGTCTTCAAAGGGGCAGGACGAAGAGCCTCACTGAGGCACTGGGAAGCATGGTGCAGGCACTGGCCGGCCACCGCGGGGGCTGAAGGCTTTTAGCCCGCATTAAAGATGGCTGAATTGGCCACTCCAGTGGGCAGCCGTACAGCCATTTAATTTAGATGCAGGGTGGCCTGGGGGCATTTGCCCCCCGGCCCAGCCTGCCCCTGGCCCACATTCACTTATTCACTTTAACTCTCATTCACTCTCTCTGAATGACTCCCTACCGACCATTTCCGTGTCTCGCAGCGCCAGTTCTTCTCTAGCATCCTCTTCCTCTTCTTGTTTTTCATCTTCTTGTTCTTCTATCTTCTGTCTTATTTCTTCATCCGCATCTCTGTGGACATGGCCTCCCTGTGAACTTCTGCAAAAAATGGGGAGAGGATGTCACCGGAAACAATGCCATTTTTGCAGAGGTTCATGGGAGGTTATCTTGGGGCTAAATGGCGGACCTTCCGGGCACAACCTCTCCTCCTATCTTGCAATAGAGAGAGAGAGAGGATGTCATCAGAAGTCCCAGCAGTTTCACAGAAGTTCACCTGGAGGTTATCTTCGGACCAAATGGTGGGGCTTCTGGTCACACCCTCTCCCCATATCCTCTAACTGGGGGGAGAGGATGTCAGCTGAAGCTCTGCCATTTTTGCAGAGGTTCCCCTGGAGGTAATTTCCACAGAGATGCTAATTAAAAAGAAGGTGGAAGACAGAAGAGAGAAAAACAAGAAGATCAATAAGATTTTAGAGAAGAAGCAGAGATGCGGGACATGGAAGAGGAAGCAGTCTGTGGAGAAGGTAGGGAGGCATTCAGAGAGAGAGAGAGTGGAGAATGTGATTTAGAGTGTGAACGAATGAGCCCACGTAATTTGAACGAAATTTGTTTCGTGGGGGGGGTCTTGCCTCGTTGTTTTGTACAAATCAACAGAATATGCAAATTCCATTACATTTGAAATCTGCGCGAATCGGAAAGTCTTAATAGATATACAGATAGACCAGTCTTCGTATTGTATCTCCCTTTATACTAAAATTGCTCTGGGAATAGTGCACTGTGTTAGTTGTTTCCTTGTGAATAATGACATAATAAAAACAAACAGTTATGTGCAGTGTCCAGTATTTTAAAGAAGGGGAAAAAGCAGAAAAAAAACAAACATGAACATCATTGTTGTTGCAGGTGCATATTTTTCTTTTGTAAGAAGTCTGGCAATTTTCCACATGAAAACAACAGTAATGCCAGATTATTCATCCTATCCTCCAGCAAACCAAAATACTAAATTTGTAATACCAGGGCTACTCTAAACTAATAATGGCTGGTATTATTCCCAATCCCATCCAAATCAGGTAAATGCTTTCAGTTACAGCCTTCTGACAAAAGCTAATTTCAACCTGTCAGTTGACTAATGGAATTTCTAGTTCCTTACCATAAGGTAAGAGTAAGAAATAGAAGAGAAATAATAGACTTAAAGATTGGCCTTAAATACTTTGAAAGTATTGGTGCTTCCTCATAAACTCCGCTATTAAAATTCTATGTATTGCCAAAAATTTTAAGGAATGCTATCTTTTGTCAGATTTCTAAAGCCTATCATGCTGTACCCGATGCTGCCCATGCTTAAGAGGCGGACTGCTGGAATAAGATGTCACTTTCTGGCATTCGGCAGTAAGAATTAGGTACTATATTTTAGAAATGTCACAGGAACAAAGTGGATGTTAACAATCACTGTTCAGCAGGCAGTATCTCTTTAACACACAAATATAGCTACCAAGATCATTTTATAGATTACCCAAAATATTTAGATTTTTTCTACATTCATTCTCTTCTTCTTACTGGTTAGTTATTAGCAGTCAGGGTCCTTGGTTATACTCACGAAATTCTCTTTCATTGACATTGAACGCTCTTTGAAGAGTCATTTTAGATAACTTGGTTGTACGCACAGAAAACCTTTCCATGTGTCTCAACCAAGTTATCTGAAATGACTCAATGTGAAAGCTATAATTACATATAGCTATACTAATAAAGTATATTTTATTTATAGCTTTTACCTGTGAGGACTCCTAATGTGAGGTATAGATATTCCAAACTCGTAGCAAAGGAGCTTAGAACTAGTCCCGTAGCAGCAAGAAGTCCTCCTAGCATTATTCCAGTTTGGCAGGAGAGGTGGTTACTTACATAGCTTCCAAGGGGGGCTGAAAAACAAAATAATTATATTAGATCTAGCAGTCATGTATAAAAATATAAAGTTAAGGGCTGATGAGCCAATGCCAAACGCTACTGTACTATGTTACATGAGCAATTTTGTACCTTAAAGCTATTTGTTTATTAATTATGTCAAATATAGGTGTCAGTTTTTATTATTATGTGAGACTACAAGATTAACAGATCAAAGGAACTGAATCCCTTAGAATAATATAATATTAGAATTTTTTATTATTTTAAAGCAGTTAAGCCAAACTGTGAGACACAATGGCAAACACAGTAAGGATATGCACAGGAGAATATCAGAGAAGACAAAACGTTGAAATAGTAACATTAAATACCCTTACTAAATATATACAAATACATTGTGTCCTTGTTTGCATTGTTTCCATAGTAGGGTGTTCTTGTTTCATGGCTCTGTTCAGAACTTTGTATTTCTACATTCAAAGTAGGGTGTATTTTTAGAAAAGCCACTACTAATGTAAGTGTATTCTTGCTTGTTGTACCCCATATGGTGGAAAGCTTTTGTCACTTTTTTGGCACTTTAATGGGAACCAAGATGTCTAGCAGGACATCCGTAGCCGTTGCTGTCCCCTTCCCCGTAGCAAAAGCAGGCTACAAGATGGGTTGCTGCTCCAGTTGTCAGATTAAAGAAATTCCTCTGGAGAAAAAAGGGTCTCCCAAACAAAGACACCCCCACTTGAGGTAAAGGGATTAGGGAAGTAACACTTTCTTAATATATATAGAAAGGGAAACACAATTTAACCCCTGTAAGTCAATATAAAGTTACAATAAGTTTAAGTCAATATAAAGTCCCAATAAGCTTAAAAAAATGGGGGTCGTGGCATCGGCATAACATATCTTTTACCGGCTGCTGGTTTTATATTGACATGTAGAGGTGAGAGATGTTCCAATTCTGTACTGATGAGATCTAACAATATTTAAACAAATACCTGCGATTAGAGGAGTGCTGGCAGCTTCTGAACAAGGGGCAGGTAAAGTCGGGGGCCCCCAGGTCCCTTGTCCACTCTAATTGTCCATTAACTAATATAAGCATTTATACAAGCACACAAGTTCTCATTTCTTGTTTCCTATATCACTCAGGGTCTGGTTCACTCCCCCCTAGCTCATGTGAAGAATTTGTTTTCATGTACAATATCTGATAATGTAGTCATTAGATTTTATTTATTTCATTTCATTTTTTGCAATGTGATCCTCACCACACAGCATAGTAGAGCAGTCAACAATGGAATGTATCCAAGCTGTTCTTGAATAATCTTGACCAAAATATACTTGAAACTCAACAAAGAATATGGAGATACATCTATGAAAAAACACAAATATATGTTTAAATGCATGTAATATTTCGTAATAAAATTTTATTTTTCAATGTAAGATACATTTAAGATGGTTGAAATTGAAGCAATGTGGTTTTGGCACAACTATCGTGTCAGGTAAGGTAAAAAGAAAAATAATTCTGATGAAGCTAAATCAGCAAACAGTTTTCTAAACATCTCTACAAAGCTTGCGGTCTACCTTAAGGAAGACTTTGTCCCTGTACCTCGTGTTTGACTAAACTGGACTGGCCTTGTCCACTGTGGTTTCTAGGGATCTTATAATGATTTTGGCAAAAGAGAAAATAATCCAGTTGTGTGAAAATATTTGTTTTTGTATTTTTTTCTTTTTTTTAGTGAAGTCAACGGTTTTTTTAATTTTAGAAATTATATTTGGAAAAATAAATTTTGGTTCACTGCTAGTATGGCTTAGTCCATAGCAAAAAGCTGCTAATTAGTCCTTATGCCGGCAGTGCTTTGCCAAGTCTGGTAAGCAGATTTTTTTAATAAATAATAATAACTCACAATTGGCCAATTTAACACTAACCAGAAGCCTAGACAGATACATAATAATAATAATTAATATTTTTGGATCAGACTGACGTTTTGGTGTTCATTTTCTATACATACAGTGGTTACTTCTAGATTGTAATTTCAGCAGGACCCACTTCAACATTTGTTTCTGTAAATCCAATTTGCTATGTGTTGCACTACTTATTATGCAGTGTTTATCAATTATACAGCGCTGCAAAATATGATGCCGATATATACATCTCTGGTGGGTCTACTGAGATGTAGACAACCTGCAAAACATTGAATTATCATCTCTTGTGGTTACTGCAATCCCATCACAGTGGAAAGTGTATTTACCTTGTAACAGCACGTGTACAAACTGTAACAAAAAAACATCCAACTACAATCATCCACCCCCAGCCTCCATCGGGTGGCGCTGTGAGCAATTTCTTCTTCTGTGCCATCCTACAAAGCAGTGGGCTTTCTTGCAGACTGATGATGCGTCCTCAAACTATTAAAACACTTGGCACTGGTTTCTCCACATAAGATCACATTTAGTTGTAAACACACTTCCGACGACATGCGGAATATTCTGGAAATGTTACCTTCCGTTTGAGACTCTATTTAACATCTAAAAAAAAAAAAATAGAGCATCAACAGAATAAAATCAGAATGTATGAAAAATCAACAAAAGAAACATTTACTGTATTATTAGTTTCAAAATATTATATATATAGATTATTTTATTTAGGGTTCTAACAAATTAATAATGTTAAGCATAAAGCAATTGTTACGTTAAGGTGAGAACAGTAAAACTCACTTTACACATAAACTGGCTACCCCAGCATTGGAAGTTGTTGACATTTTATGCTAGATATGTTGAACCGTGTGAATGTTGTGTACAGGTCTGTGTTAACTGTTGTTTATGGAAAGCTGTATTAGTTACTAGGAGACTAGACTAGCTCTGGGCCTGTGGCCATGTGGTGAGCTGAATCACTGTTAGCAGCAACACAGGAGACCTCCATGCCAACTCCTGCAACCTGACCGGATTTATGAGGCACCATTTTGGTGCCATGCCTAAGGGCCTTAGTTCGACCACTTTGCGGTACCAGAGTACCAGCTGTGTCTATTGCTGCATTATATCATTCCCTGTTGCATCCACATCTTTTATATATGACCAAAAGTATGTGGACACCCACCTTTCGTTGAGTTTCGGTGTTTCAGCCACCTCCATTTCTAACAGGTATATGAATTAAGCAAATAAGCATGCAAACCCCATAGACAGTTTAGGAGTGGAATAGGTCGTACTGAAGAGTTCAGTGACTTTAAACATAGCACTTTGCCTCAAGTCAGTTTGTGACATTTCTGCCCTGCTAGATCAGCCTCAGTCCACTGTAAGTGTTATTATAGTTAAGTAGAAGTGTCTAGGAACATACTGTAAGTTCTGCCATAAAGTGGTAGACCATGCACACTCAGTGCAGGGCCATCGAATGCTGAAGTATGTAAAAATTGTCTGTCTTCTGTAACATCACTAACTACAGAGTTCCAAACTGTGTTTGGAAGCAACATCAGCACAACCATGAAATAGGTTTCTGTGAGAGAGCACACTAGCCGAAGATCACTATGCGCAATGCCAAGCTTTCACTGGAGTGGTGTAAAGCAGTGGTCGACAAATTTCTAGCGAAGGGTCATGTTAATGCTTCAGCATACAAATGCATTTTAGAAAATTATATGCTTCCACTTTGTGAAACCAGGTTGGGGAAGACCCTTTCTTGTTCCAGCATATATATATATATATATATATATTATATATATATATATATAGTGCACAAAATCAGAATGCTCAATGAGGAAAAAAGAACCCTAGAGTAACAGCTAAATGCTTAAATGAATCATTGGAACTGGTTAACATCTCTATTCATGAGTCTACTGTATGCAGAACATTGTCCTAAAACATTGTACAAGTATACTCCTTTTACAAATCCATTTGACAGCCTATATAAAGGATTGTATTCACATTACTGATTTTTTCATCCTCGTGTCAACACCCTTTCTTCCTTATGTGACCTTTGGGCATTCAAGCTCCCCATTTATCATACTTATCCTGTTTATAGTATCTTGTACTCTTCTGTAAAACATTTTCACCGCACCTAAGTGTGGTTGCTGTAGTTGACCTTAGTCTTGGAGCAGTTAGTAAAACTTTAACTGATGGTAACCTTGGTATTGTTAGTACAGTTTAAACTATGATAATCCAATAATTTTGTTGTTATTATCCTCATCTCACAGTTCTACCCAACTGACTGGCTCTCCAACCTGAAACAATCACTAATTTGTTTTTGTTTCTCTGTTCTTTTTTCACTCCAAATGCCAACTATATTGAACCCATAGTTTTTGGGGGGATCTTTAGAACTATTTAAATTCAATATTTACTTAATTCTACATGCTCTCTTTTCTCTTATAGACAATTTAAACTGCATTCAGTTACAGACTCTGATTAAAGTCCTTTGATTAACCCTCTCAGCTCAGGAAATGAATATGTCATTTTATAACCTCATATCATGCTATGCTCCAAACTAAAACATAATTTAATATATATAAATATATATATATATATTATATATGTAAGGGAAAGACTGTTCTTATATTTTGGAAAAATATCTCTTTACTATCTGCAAACTAAATCTGCAGCAACTCAAAAGAATTCCTGCTTTTCTGGAGAAATCAAAACACAATGCACTCCGCTAATATTAATATGAGAGGAAGATTCTTACCAATATAGCACATTTCCAGTTTCAAGGCTGCTGTACCTTTTGTTAATATCAGAAAAAATCCTTTCTCATGTTTTTTTAGAAGTACCTGCAGCTGCTTTCTGTTCCATGTTTTCTACCTTTGAATGTCTATTTAGCGGAGAGGAGGGGGTGTCTCACCATGTACCTTCCCATGTCCCATAGGTCGGTCATAGGAGAATAATGTCAACATTACACACACATTATATATATAGAGGGGTCCTAAATCTTATTTCTGCTAAAACGTCCTGCACTTAATCACCACTAAGGACAATCTGAACTAAAAGTAGAGCAAAGCTTTGTGATAAAATATAAGGAGGGGGCTATGAAATACAGGATCACTATACTGCACATTAGCTTATTCAAAGGAGTCAAATGTATTAAGACAGCTTTTGGAGGTTTAGTACATTTTTTAAAAAATAACAGGTTAACATTTTTTTCTGCTGTAAAATCTCTAACCCTATTTAATCCTTGGTTTCAATTATTAATTAATGATTAATATTCAGGATAACCTTCTCTCTACCTGTCCATGTTCAAATTCTCACTCTGTTAATCTCTACCACTTCTGCCGAAAGGCTGTTCCATTTATCTAACACCCTCTGAATGAAGGATCATTATCTGACTGCAACAACCATAGAAGCCATGGCTATAAATTATACGGATAAACATATTCTAGCTACAATGTGTCTAAAAAGGAAGCTTTAAGGGTCATTACATTTATTATACTGTAATTTAGCTTTAACTTTTTTAATTAATGTAATTGTTTAGGAAATATCCATTTTAGACATTTATATTGTAAGCGCAAGTAAACAATTATGTAGCAGTTCATGTTTATGTCTAAACTCATTGTACAGTAATAATAAGCAATATTTTAACAAAGTGTATAAAGTTTTAACTCATATACGATGTATTTGGGTTGTTGTTATGAGAATTTCATCAGGTTAATTTAGTCTATGACACGTGTCGTCTGTTTACTAGAAGATATGATTGTATTCCAGGCATGGATCGGTAAAAGGTTACAACGTAATAAAACACTTCCTACAAAAGTAGTGTATGACTATGAGTGTTACAACCACGCTCTGTGTTACTATAGTTCGGCACTATTAACAATATACACAACATTTAGTACAGTAAAATAATGATAAATATTTATTTTTTAACCAAGGACTTATTCTAAAATCTGGATCTTGATTCAATGACTTGTCTGAAAACTATACACAAAGTGACCACAAATCACTCAGATGCACGTAAACATTTAGGCAATGGATCTTTAAACTATTGTCATAATCTATATGAAGGTCTGTATTTGCTTTGGTGCAAAAGTGTTTGGCTTGCTATCTCCCCAAGTATACTCACATCAATGGGGGGCCTGTTTATCATGTAAGCAAAAAGGCCTGCAGATCCTGCAAGCAGCTAGCAGACACATACAGATGTCTTCTGCTTCTGCTATGAAGGGTGTATCTGAGAACACATGTCCATTCAGGCTATCATGTCAGCTGTAACCCATGAGACATGACCAGTCACATTCATGTCAGCTCCATTCAACAAATAACAAACCACACTTTATTTTTACTAATCATTTCATTAAAATGAATTTTTTTTACACTTATTCACTATACTAAAGGGGCTTTCCAGCCATCACATACACGTTGTACACATAGTGTCCTCTCGTGCAATATGCATTTGCCCCCTTGCACGTTATGCAGGGTTTCTGTTCTCCATGCACATGATATACTTACCCCCAGTCAGCTCCAGCACTGGCTCAATCGGTGACAAGAATCTTCGGACCCCAGAAGATGAGGGCAACTGCAGTTACAGGGCTGCAGCTTCTACCGCAGGCAAGTGTTTTTAAACTTTCTTTAAACAACCGTCAGCCAGTTACACTGTACGCTGCAGCAAAGAAGTTATGCACAGACACAGCTATGTTGAAAGGAAGCTATGTTGAAATATATTTAACTGTTTCAAAACTAGGGGAAAGCATACAAGAGCTCGCTAAGTTTTCAGTGTAGACGTTCCTTATGTTGTTAAAAAGTTAATATTGTATGGTTTTTTTCAGAATATGTTTATAGTTTCTGAACAAAAAGAAAAAATAGTAATTCTGAAACGTTCAAAGTATTTGAAACAGCATGCAATGTCACTAAGCTGGTTGGGGATGTGCCTTCAGACTTATTTGCTCAAGCTTTTCCCCAAACAGAAGGATCCTTTTGCATGAGCACATCAGGAAGTGAGGATTGGAAAAGGAAAACCATTCCCCAATTCCAAGTTGGGAAAAGCGAAAAAAAAAAAAAGCAAACTCGAGCAATCAGTAACACTTTTAGTGCCAGCAAATAACCCAACCAAGTTATGTAACATTTGACAAGTTATGCTCTTGTAAGTGCAATCAGATCTGTAAAAAATATATTCTCTTGATTTTTGCTTCTAGATTGTAAGCTTGCAGGTCCCTCTTTACTTAATAATGTATCAGTTGTTGATTCTAGTTTGTCATGCCTTTTGAATGTATGTATAGTAAGAAGTGCTGTGTGAATTGTTGGCACAATACAAAAAAGTAAATGAGAAATCCATGTCCAGTAAAGCAAAAAGTAGCAAATGTTATAAAACCTCTTTTTGTGACATTTCACAAAAAATCAAATACACAGGCAAAAAATCTGCAAATGTAAAAGTTACACAATAAGATTGTTCATTACACCTAATAGAAAAAGGGTGCATAGCACCAAATGGTGATGTCATGAAAAAGAATCTAGAAAGAAGAGACCAGAAAGTATAAGGAATTTAAACATGATTTTCTCAACAGAGATATTTGGGGGGGGGCTGAGTTATTACATCATAGCCTGACACTCCCTGTCTCTGTGGCAATGTGCAGAGGCACAGATATCCCTGCTGCATCCCCCTAGGTCAAGAGTCAAAAGTCCCATTAGTTTCTTAACAATTATATAAGTTATGGTGGGTAAAGGTGATGGAAACCCTTCCACTAAAATTTAGGGGGTAGAAGAAGTATTATTAAACACTCATCTACAGATACCAGACAAGCCAGAAGGCTTGTTTTTCCTTCAGAAATCTCATGGTGCTGCCACAACCACAAGGGATTCTGGGTAGGTGCATGCAAAATGGATCCATGTATAAAGTGGATATAGAGGCAAAAGGTGACAATTGTTGACCTTATTTGCATGCACCTACCCAGGATCCCTTGTGGTTGTGGCAGCACCATGAGATTTCTCAGGGAAAAACAAGCCTTCTGGCTTGTCTGGTTTCTTAACAATGGTATTAAGAAGGCAAAACTAGGCATATCTTGCCAATAACTAAGGTTCACAGTTATTGTTTTTTTAAAAAAATAAATTTTTTATTGTCACATTACTTGAACAAAAAAAAAACCTGAAATAGTGATGGTAAAATAGACACATATATTTCAAACAGTACAACATTTCCTGAGTGCAGGAAAGCCTTGAAGATATAAATTATGTATCCTGTTAGGTTCAATGACCCTCCCTGCATAACCATCAGCATAGTATTTGGCGACCTATTTACAATGTTTCAGTATTTCTTATCATGTATTGTGTTTGCTTTTAAAATAGCCTATGTTTTTAGGGGAAAATATGTAAAAAAACTAAATCAGTATAGTAACAGTAAAACAATACAACCAGCTATCCACTTATCGCTAAGCCTACAATCAAAAAGTAAAATAAGAATTTATCTGATTATTCAGCTCTCTACATTTTGGAAACTGCCTAAAAAGTCTAGCGAATGCACTAAAAAAGATCTAGAATTCTTCCTACATAAGATGACACGAATGTTACTACCATTCTGTCTAGGTGTCTGTCCCTAAATTCCCAGTGTTATATCTAAGGTCAATTTTTCTGCTTTGTAAAAAGTGGATTATGTCCTAAAATATAGCAGAATCCTTATTCCATTTCTTATTTAAACTTACAGCTTTCCTTAAATATAAAGTAGTCTCAAGCCAGAGAATTGGAAACTCACTTGGCATATGTCAGTAACAGATCCCTCACTGTCGTTCAACCGGTGATGAAGAAACTACACATCTACATTATTTATTATAATGGCACATATGTGTTAGCTGTGCATCTCATCTATGTAATTGGGCACCTTTTTTAAACAATTCCACTAATAGTTTATTATGCTTAACATTATCTGTCATTGGAATGATAATTTTTAATCATGCTTAGTTTAGCTTTGAATACTCGGTGTAATTACTAGTATGGTTAGACTCCCCACATTTTAACCTACTAAGAGATCCAAACACATCCTGGACTAAACTGAGAAACATCTTGTTTTTGATGTAAGTACGCATAGTTTGTCTGAAAACATCATACTAACATGCAATCTTCTGTTAATGCAATCAGAGCTGGCCTTAAGTGTTCTGGCGCCCTGTGTGGACTACTCCTCTG
>VKOC01000785.1:0-162777 GCA_009364415.1 Spea multiplicata | reverse complement strand
ATAAGATGAGTGTCAGGTGTCTGTGTGCGCGTCCATATAATAAGACGAGTGTCCGGTGTCTGTGTGCGCGTCCATATAATAAGACGAGTGTCTTATTAGTAGGTAACAAGGAAGCGAATAGTAGGTATAAACAGAAATATATGTTCCAAGCACCGGGTACACGGGAAAGTGATTGATAAAATAAATATTAATGTAACAGGATTCCTTTTGTTTGGGCATCAGTGAAAAGTACATTAAATTCCATTAATTCCATGGTCATCTCAGGGGAGATTAAAAACACGCAAACACAGATAGAGAGAAAAATATGCAGAAACACATGCAGTGAACTGACTGGGAGGAAATGTATATATATATATAATGTATGAAGCATCCAGCAATGACTTTATATACCAAACTAAGGTCGCTAGAATAAGCGTGTGTTGGCTATTGCAATGCAGGACATTCTTTAAGCTGCCATATAGTGAAAAATATCTGGAAGATCAACCGAGCAAAAATAATGTACCTATCATTTTTTAGGTCTAAGTTTTCTAAATGAAATCTGGCTATATAGAGATAACGTGCAAGCTTCCTGGAGGCATAGGCCACTTTCTAACCAAGTCCCGATTTCCTAAGTGCCACTAGAAAAGGAGTTAAACTGGTGTGGCTGGTCCAACACAAAGAGTGCCACTATTACCTCTTGTCTAACTCCTTCTAGATTGACACCTTTGAGTAGGGTCCTCCTTACCCTGCATTTCAGTCCAAATTATGCCCCGATACCCATTGTACAGCGCTGGGGAATCTGAGGATGCTATATAAGTCAATGATAATAACAACAATAATTCAGTAGCTTGGCACACACTGAGGCTTTAGCACCAGGTTATCATACTTGCAATACTGACGATAATGGCAACACTACTTAACCATAAATTTAAAAACAACCCTTCATGGGAATGCGCGGTCAAGTCTTCAGTCATCTCTGGAAGGTGCCAAACCTAGCATTAATAATCAAAATATTGGAGAGGTATAAGGCTTAATGTGAATGTAGAAGCCATTAAGTTTCCTCCTAGACTTTTGTTTCGAAGCACTAGCTTCCCTTTCCTGATATAAGTGGGATACTTAATTAAAACTAGAATCACAGAAGACTACTATAAGAAAAAGTTTACAGGTGTAGCTTTTTTTAAATAAGAATTGATACCTAACAGTCACCTTAATTCTTTTAAAAGGATACTAGGATTGTGACATTTACACATTACGAACCATATCTTAAAAAAAGTAACTAAAGGAATTCTGGGCAAAGTGTTAAGTGACAGCTATCAACAAGGAACATATGGAACGTTTCTGCTGACCGCTGTAAATGTAACATGTCACATCACCACTGCTCTAGTTTTACTGATATACTCAAGGGTATTAACAACCACTGATTGTTTAGAGAGAGAAAAAAAAACAACATTTATTTAGCTAAGAACCGCAGAAATATAAGAAGAAAAAAAATGATGTACAGTCTGGAAAGTGAAAATATTTAATCAGCATTTCCTTTGCCAATAGCACCTAGGTAAAATTAAATTGAGTAAAGTATAGATCCCAGTCAAAAACACTGTGGAGTGCTGTTCCCCTGTGACATTTAAACACTGAATAAGAAATAAAAAAAAATCAATATCCAGACTTTTATTTAACTGTGAATTTAAACTAACATCCAGAAAACTATAGAATAAAAGTATTTACTGTCAACATGCATGCAGCAGCACAGAAACAAAAAGATTGGTTTTATATATAATATGCCACATTTAATCACTGTTAAAGATATTAATATTAAGATGTTAGGAAGAATGTTAGTGCTGCTGTGAGGTTGTGCTTCTAGAAAGAGCTGACATTCTAGTATGATGTGGTGGTCTGGCTTTACACAGACATGCTTACCTGTGATTAATTGAGTAGTTGAATATGCGGTGCAATTCTGGGCACCGGTCCTTAGAAAGGACATTATGGAATTAGAAAAGGTGCAAAAGAGGGCTAGAAAGCTAATAAGGGGATTGAAGGATCTTGGTTACGAGGAGATATTATAACATTGTATAAATATGTGAACGGTCAATATAAAGAGCTCTCCAGTGACCTGTTCATTAACAGAAATACACACAAAAAACCAGAGGTCATCCTGGAAGAGCAAAGATTTCATACACAACAAAGGAAGGGATTCTTTACAGTAAGGGCAAAAAAGGTATGGAATTCACTGCCAAGACAGTTGGTGCTATCAAATACAATGTATGCTTTGTATTTGATTCATGTGATTGAATAAACATTAATATTTTAGAGCTTCTTGATCCAAGAAGAAATCTGATTGTCTATTGGAGTCATGAAGGACTCCAATAAAAAATGTTTATTGGGGGTATTTTTTGTCTTCTTTTGGATCAAAATCAGGAAGGACTTAAATCTTTTTTTAACCTAAATTATTACGTTACTATGAATATAAAAGATAGATAACATTTTTATATATTTGATGCGAGCGTCTCTATGCATCAGGGCTTTCACCACAAACATTTGCAGTTTAATATGTTAATATTTGCCAATGGCACATCTATAAATACCAAATGGAATTATGTGGCTTAACAACCAATAATATGTGAATTTTAAAAGTTTTGGTGCATGAGTTTTAAAGAACTTCAAGAAAGTATTTAACAGCGATAGTTCATGGATTCAAAACTTCAGAGGAACACTGCAAGCTTGTAACAATAATAATAATAATCTGGGCATTTATTAATGGTTTAATAGGATTGTGATTTGCTTATCAGCAGGAACATATGGCCTCTAAGGCAAATAACACTCATATAAGTCAGAGCAATTTTCAAGATTTCCCTGCCATGTTTAGAAGTGGAAATAGGCAAGAAAACAAAGAAATATATCAGTTCACAAAATCGCCAATATAGGGAAATATCAGCTTTCCGGTCTCAGAAGAAGTAACATTTGTGCTCAAAGTGCTACAATTATCCAGGATCCTATGGGCTTGGGGCCATTTAATGCCTCCTTTTATATAAATACCATGCTAACATCAATAGGAAATATTTTCCCTTCTGTAACATTACTATAAATTATACACTGTAAAGGTCATGTCAAAGTAAAATAAATCTGCCAACCACAAGCTGGAACAGACATGCAATCTCTCAAAACATTCATCATGTAAATTGGAAATGCTTATTTTTGCGGCAGCATAAAAAGCGCTGTAGTTCTGACTAGGATCCCATTAGTTCCTTGCTAGTATTTGAGGAGAAATTGAAAGTATGTGGAGCTACTGTATGTTAGCATGACATTTAATCTGTACACAGGTGCAAATGTTCCCCATGCGGCCCCAATAATAGGACAGTTCAGTTGTGTTCAATCACTTAACGAACGTCCTCTCCTCCATTTCCCTCCTCGACCCTCTACAGTCGGGTTTCAGACTCCTTCACTGAAACAGCTCTAACAAAGTATCCACGACTTCCCCTCTGCAAAAGGTCACTACTACCTGCTAATACCCCTGGATCTCTCTGACGCTTTTCCTATGGATTACTCGCTTTCTTCTATATACAGCTCTCGTCATATCTATCTAATGGCTCTTTCTCTGTCACCTTCACCTCTCCCACTTTCTGTTGGTGTCTCTTCACCCAAGAAGCTAGACAAATCCTGGTTCATTCCCTTACTACTTCTCACCTTGACTATCGCAACACTCTTCTAGTTGGCATTCCTCTGTCTCCACTCTCTCCTCGGCAATCTAATTGCTGCTAGGCTTATGTTCCTTACACGACGCTATTCTTCTGTTTCCCGCTTTGTGAAGCCCTACATTGGCTCCCTATTAACTCAAGTATCATATCTAAAGTATAAAGCTCTCCATAATACTGCCAACTCATACATTTCTGCCCTCATAACAAAATACTCCCCTACTTGATCTCTTCAGTGGGCCAAGGTTTTTCTCCTCACTTATCAGCTCTTGCTTTTCCCGCTTAAAAGACTTCACTCGTGCTGCCCCATACCTCTGTATTCTAATCAGCGCTGCGTAAATTGTCGGCGTTAATGAAATAAAATATTATTTTTAATAAGGAACCTGAAGAGCACTATAAATCCATATAAGTCAAATGGAACATTAACACCAGACAGATGTTCTTTAGTTATGGCTTAACCTCAGTTTTGCTTTTTCCTTTAATAGAAACATGCATAGCGGTTTTCCCTGAAGGGAAAGGTTTTTAGGGAGAGTTTGAAGGAGCGTCTAGGAAAGCCAGTCACGTGTAATAAAATAAAGAGCACTGCAGTTAGAAAAGTCTGAATTCCTCACCAGTTCTACATAGGGATGACGACTTAGGTTGCATTTCTGAGTTCCTAACTGAGTTCAACACAGTAGGGACACAATATGTATATAGGTTGAACTTGATTGACTTTGGTCTTTTTTCAACCTTATGAACTATGTTACTATGTTAATAGTGAGGCTGAAAATGTATTTATACCACAAATACACTTGGAAGTATGTAAACAATGGTAAAAAATATCTAACAACTTTAGGATTGTTAAAAGGCTGAAGAAGCTCCTAAAGACTTAAAGCTGTCATTACAGCAAACTTACCTCCGTTTCATATGAGTGTGCGAGGGCTAAACAATCACACATGCAACATGACAGTTTTTATTCTCCACGCTAAAATTTTACCAAAATAAAAGCAACTGGTTTTGGAAAGTGTTTTAAATTAAAATAGCATACATGAAGCATTATCATTTGTAAATGCACGTTTCATATATATATGTGTGTGTGTGTAGACTGAAATGTTTAACTGGAATTATGTGCATCTAAATAAATATGGAGAAAAGGCACAAATCTGCATGACTACAAACGTTCAGTCAGCCTGCCTAACTTCCATTTCTTATTTATGCTGCTAAAATCACTGGTTTGTGTGAGCTGAGGAGACACAAATGTCATTCTAAACGTCACTTTAAGGACAAGTCATTTGTGCTCCTTAATTAAGCAAGTCCTTAAAACCAGCAAATCTCTACATGTTTATCTTGTACAAGCAAGCCTGCATTATTCCTACAACATAAGAAAAGAAGTCTATACACACACATAAAAATTACAGAAGAAGGATGATACATACAGTATACCTAGTGTTTAGATATAATTATAATATCATTGTGCAAGGATAATTGAATAAAATGAGGATGGTCTTAGCTTCACAGATGATCAATTTTCATTCACACCCACAAAATATAATTGTGGCAGAAATTTCGAACCTTTCAAATGAAGACATGCATCAATGGATAAAAAATGTACAAACGCAGAAAACCAAATGAGATCCATATTAAATAATGCTCTAATTTATGGCATCAGGTTGTATGTCTCAAGGTGCATATTAATTGCTCCTTGTCTTGGTTCTTTGCTACACTGACACCTGGTGGATTAAAAACACATTAAACATGGACGGATTAGGAGATAATAAACTGCATTATCTCTATTGATGCAAACACTATTTATCAGTCTATAGTCATTAAATAAGCAAGATGAAATATATTGTAGGCAGTGCTAATACTTTCATATGACACACACCTATTTTGCTGTGCATAACAGGAAAAAGAAATCTAAACAGGAAAGAAATGTCAAAATGCAGAATTCCATTAGGAAATGGGAACTCGGTGAGAACCAAAATGAAATTAGACTCTATTTAAATTTTCCCACCAATTCATTTATTATTCCTACACTTGAAGCACTCCATTTTGGATCATTTGATTATAATGCGATGCAACTTTTCAGGCGAATCTCTGGGACTTGGTTATAGTGACACCTAGTGGTCACTTGGACACAGTGATAAGCAAAACTAACAAATGGCTACATTCTGTCCTCAGTAACATGCTTATCCCATGTATCCCCAACATTTTTACAAGAAATATAGCTTTTTAATGAAACTTATAACGGGTTTCCTCACGGGTTTATGTTGCATTAAAACACATGTATAAACCAGAAAGGTATGACATTGGCACAGGAAAGTAATCAGTACATGGATGTAGAGAGCAGGATAGAATTGACTGGCCCATTTAATCTACCAATTTAGTGAGCGCAAAATAACCAAAAAAAACAAAGCAGGCAAAAAGTCCTAGAAGACGTGCCCTTTAATAAGCAAAAGGTCACAGACCCTACTATACCTGAGATAATGTATCACCTACTGTATAAATGGTGACGCTACAGAAAGGCAACAATTCAGTTACTGCAGAGTATAAAAGCCACTACACTTCATAAGATCCATATATTTTTTATATTGCTTTTTAGGATCCAAATTAGGTATAAGAGGAGTATTTTATGACTTATGACAAATGAATGATTGCAGGCAGCTATCTGGTAGACAATTTATTTGAGACTAAGATGATTAAAGTACATTTTCATTATGTGCTGTGAGACTCGGGCACTCTATGCTCAGATGGGGGAAAAAATGATTAAATTCTAAAATGACCTAAGGAAAGTAGTTACATGATGTGCATCATATATTGTGTGTATCTCAACACTTAAAAAAAATAAAAATTAATACTGTAGGCCTAACTATACTTTATGGATTGTATGAATATTATCGTATTTCCCCAAGTGATGTGCATGTACTGGCTGCCTGAGCATGATAGGAGTGCGATCAGCTAACAATTGCTATCAGCTAACACCAATCACACTCATATCATGCCCAGACCAGACAGCCAGTACAATAACTATGTAATATATATTTTTTAAAAATTTCACCCCCCCAAAATTATACAAGGGAGCGTCTTATACTTGGGAAAATACAGTATCTAGTTTACACAAATGATCACTGATACATTAAAATGACTGATGAGCTAAGTAACAGAATTTGATGGTTGATAAGAACCATTTGGTAATTTTTCCTGATGTAAGAGGTTTAAACCCCTATCAGCTTTTGGTCAGGTACTATAGTAGGGATTGCTTTAGGTCTAATCCCATGCCTGTTTAAATTCCTTCCCTGTATTAGCCTACAATGCTTCTGTTGGGAGATTGCTCCATTTATTTACTACCCTCTCACTAAAGTAGAACTTCCTTACATTATTTAAGCCTCTGACCCTATAGTTTTAGACCTTGTCCTTGTTCTAACATTGTTTCTCCTTTTAAATACACTTGCTTCCTACTTTTTTAAATCAAGTACAACTTTCTATTGCACCCCCCCTCTCTTATTTCCTCAAGGAACAAGTAATGGATATTAAAATCCTTTAATCTTTCCTGATAATTTCTGTCCTGCATACCACTTTCCAATTTTGTAGCTCATCTCTGAAGTTTCTTCAATCTTTCAAGATCCTTCTGGAGATGGGGTCTCCACTCTAGAACCCCCTCCCTCTTCCAGCTACTAATGCCTGTCCCCATGCACCCCAGCACCCTGCTTGCTTTTTCAGATGTTTTATTGCATTGTCTGCTTCCCTTTACGTCCTTAGAAATAATTACTCCTAAGTCCCTCTCTTCTTCTGTCACTGACAGAACAGCATCCACAATGCTATATTATGCTTTGGGATTTTTACGTCCCAAGTGCATTATTTTACATTTATCAACAGTAAACTGCAGCTGTCACACTCTTGACTATTCTTCTAATTTTCTTAAATAATTTGTCATGTGTCTCCCCTGTTGCAGACCTTTGTATCATCTGAAAGTAAAACATTCCATACCATTAAGAGCTATAACACTACTAATACAATATGTACACCATTAACTACAACCTTCGGCCTCCTTATCAATCAACCACTGCATTATCCATTTACATCCAAACCCAAATCCAAAGTACTAAAATGTAGAATAGATACTCAGTGGTCTATTATCTTACTTAGCAAGTCAAAAAATAAACTCTGGTGGAGCTCCTGGTAAAATCCCTTACTGACATGACCCAAAAAAACCAGTACCACTTCTAACTGGTTCCAGGAGGCCATCAAAGCCTTTGAATTGTTAAAGGCTGCTTTTGCCGTAGCTCCCATTTTGGCACATATGAAGTTCTGTTCATACTTGAGGTCAATGCGCCTGAGACAGAAATAGGCAGCCTTCTGTCTCAATCTCCTACTCCTGAGAGCCAGTTGCACCCATGTGAATTTTTCTCCAAAAAGTCCTGCATAATGCAGTTATAAAATTGGTCACCGAGAGCTGCTCTCGATAATACTCTCTCACAAAGAATTGAGTAATTCGCTCGAAGGAACTTCCCTGACGATCCTGATCCTCACAGATCATGAAAATCTAACTTACCTGCCCGAGGCCAAGCTCTTGACTCCGAGGCATGCCCGATGGGCCTTATTTCTATAAGTCAGCAGGGCATCCCTGAAAGTATCAACTTCTCTGGTTAGTTTTCTGTCTCTTCTAGTGGTCAGGACTATATTGATGCCTTTGTCTCTGCCTTCCAGTCCACACGCAGATTATATCACCCAGTCACCTTCCAGTGGGCCTTCTCCAACCTATACCCAATGGTGATAGGCCATGGTCACACCTTGCCATGGACTTCATAGTTGAACTTTCGCAGGCCAACAGTAACAGTTTTCCTCATGGTTGTCGACAGGTTTCTCTAAGATGATCCACTGCATGCCAACTGGGGTAGCCAGGTTGACTCTCCTTCTCCTCGGCCTATCACCAACAGTCAAATGGGGCTGTGGAAAGGGCCAATCAGGCTTTGGTGCAATTCCTTAAGTGGTACATCTCAAACCACAAAAATCTGGCTTTGTTTGCTTGGTTATTACAATAAAGGTGTTTTGCACTTTAAGTTTTGTGTCCATCTGGCTCCTGATCCCTAACAGGTATGCTTCTTGCACTTATTCTGTAGAGCCAGCCAATTACACGTATGCTATCAGAACTTCAATGTTTTGCTAGCATACATGTACTTCTTCAATAACTTCATTGGAAGAGCTTCTGAGCATGTTCAGGTAATTTACATCCTAATACTTCCTGGTTTCAGTAGATAAAACCAAGAGTGAGAAGAAAATGAGAGGTCTAATTTTCTAATTCCAATAATAAATAATACATGTCATAGTTTGCATGAAGTAAAAAATCTTGGAGACGACACAATATGGATTACAACATACATTAAAATAGGAAGACATTTTTGGGACTAGACTGTGCAGTATTCTTAAATACCTGTACAGTATTAGTCTCTATCACCTCAAACAGTGAATACTCACCTATTTTTTTTAAAGAGGTACATAATCACGCATTGTCACATAATTTCTCAATGTACACGATATAATAAATGTATGCTGGGGTAAAAAAAAAATACACTTTAGGGTTTGATGGTTTTGAGGGACAGATTAATAAAGCAATAAAATTGTTAGCAGTACTGACACATACAGTAAATATACATAGTGAAAGCTTTGTTACAGTAATGGAGAAAAAACACAACGGTGTCACTATTAATAATTAAAATCACGATTTACCTAAACACAATAAACCCATAGAGATCATACCTCTAAAGTACTGCATACTTGGCAAATCATCGGTATTAATTCACTACCTGACTGAAATTCGGATCAGCACTTAAAGCTTTGCAGTCATTTGTGGTTGTAAGCTAAATTTTCTTGCTAACTTTAGCATTAAGTGACACACGAGGTTTAAAGAATATTGTACATAGACAGAGAACTCCTGCAGCTCAGTGCAAATTGGAAACAAAGCCAGACATTTCTAATGAATTACATGTTATAAAGAAGTCAGCAAAACCCGCACATTAGAACTGACACACAACAATTATAAGAGAGAAAACTACACTAGCTGTTTCAGAGAAAAGAAAATATAGGGACGCTTTGCAGCACAGCTATAAATGACTTACTTGAAACTGTACTACACCCACAACCCCAAAGCTCTACCCACTGTGCCCAATCCCATCTCTCCTCCTCATTATCTCTACCGTTTCACGTTTCCCCCTCTATCTATAGGTATCGTAGGGATGCACTAAAATGAAATATCACCACACTTTTATTAAAAGTAAGTAACACCAAAATTGGACAAAAACAATCAATATCAATATATATAAAATGTATAATTGCTAAACAGTAAGTCAAGTAAAAAAAACACAAACAGCATTTTATCAGCAGCTCTAGGCTTAAACAAGTTACACGATAAGTATACGGAAGATGTATCACGGAATGGCAAAGGGACTCTATTCTGTTTTTTGTAAACACACACACATACACCACGACACATTCTGCCAAACCGACACAAACACCAGGACAGGCTCTGCCACACTGACAGCCAAACACACACACACCAGGAGACATTCTGCCAAACTGACACACAAACACCAGGACAGGCTCTGCCACACCGACACACACACACCAGGAGACAATGAAAACCCTGCAAAATCGATTCTAATATTTGTCCTGAGTTTAGAAATACTCAATGCTTTTTTGATGCAAGTTATAGAGTGATAAATACAATTAGCAAATTGTTATTACAAAATAGAAATGTTTCAAATGTTTTCAAAATTAGCAATGGCAACATTGTAACACTAATACCTGTCCACATTTGAGAGGTTGACATCTGGTCTTCTGGCACCCACGTCCTATTTGGGACATCTTTGAAGCCAGTCAGTTCAATTAATCCCCATGAAACTATATATTTTAAATACTAGAAAAGCCACCCTATTTCAAATCCTGGTACTTTCCATGCACTAATTCTATCACCAGCCTTTGTTATGCACATTGTATGCAAAGCAAACATGTGATGAGCATGAAACTGTCATGTGCTCCTTTGTCGATCAGAGAGTTGATAGATTACCCCACTTCTGTGAAGTAACATTTCTCAGAGAGGGCGGAACTGCTCACTGAAATAAAATAGTGAGGTTATTTAAAAAAGCCAGCTTCATGTCTCGACTTACCTAAAAACAGTGCCGTTGTCTCTTCATTGGTGACTTCATCAGGATCTGCTCCAGCTTGCAGCAGAAGCTGTGCACACCTAAGACTGCCCGATTTAGCAGCAAGATGTAGAGCAGTTTCACTCTCAAAGGTCTTGGATTTGATGTATGACCTGGAAGGAGCTGGTAAAGTCAGAAAAATATGTGTTCATATTTGTTTTTAGTGAATTCACATAAAATGGAAGAAATTAAAACGTTAGAATAGTAACAGTTATGGAAATAGTCTTGTTAAATTTGTGATTTATAACAGTGACCATTATTTTTAGTCTAGTTGTATACCAGTCAAAACACATCTCTTGTACCCAGTTCACCCAAAGTAATAATAGGCAAAGCAGACAGGTTCCACAACATTTACATAAATATACGGGCTTATATCTGTGTCCTGTCTGTTCTAAAAATGCCATCATATTTTAAGTGCTTTTCCAAGGACTAAAGCATTGGAATACCAAGTTCATTGTATCATGCAGGTCTCAATTATGTGTCCATATCACTAAAGAATATCCACCGTGTATTAGAAAGCGTAATTGCAGTTTTACATTACACCAGTGTGAGTTTTGTGATTGAGGCAAATTATTCAACATCTTATGAGCTGTACTACAGGGAAAAACAATTCAGAATCTTCATGAGCCAGAATTCTCCATATACATTTGGATTGGTCGGTTGGTAAATGCACCAGAATCTATGTAAACGCAACTTCAATATGTATTTACCATAAAAAAAAGAGGACTATGGATGGTTATGGATAAAAGGAGGATAGGGCCATGGTTACAGAAGGGGCCAATGGCAGGATCATGTATTTTAGCACCTTGCAACATATTAAAAATGCAAAGATATGAAATTGTATTGTGGTGCTCCTTATCAATGAGTCACAAGACCATCTGATCTCCCTTACTGGCAGCAAAAGCGGGGCAGCTCGCTGATACAGTGTCTCGAAAAACAGGACTGTTCAGTGGAAAAGAAGAAGGTAGGAAGGTATAGCTAAATCAGTCACTTCCTTTTCATCCAAATGTCTTCAAAACAATCACACTCATTTTAAAAGGAAGTACATTCTCTAGGTACCTTTCATAAATTATTTATGCTAAAAGCTGTGAGGTGACAGCGTCTTTTTACAAATAGAATAAGAAGAGAATAAGCAATTTTACGATAAAAAAACCCAAACTGTGGAATAAAATAAGCACATAGAGGAGTACAATAATAAACACATCAGTCTGTTGCTTTTACCTGTATTAATTAGCAGTTGTAAGCAGCCGCTGGCATTAGAAGAAGCTGCTTCATGAATTGGCATCCATCCTCTGTTATCAGGCACATCCACACTACAACCTTTTTTAATTAGTTTCTTCAAGGATTTTATATCGCCCCTTCTAGCCGCATGTCCAATGGAGGAACATCTATCAGTATATGCCTCAGAAAAATCCATTTCCACCTGTACCAGACAAGAGTTCAATAATAGAAGTGTTAGAAAAGAAAAGCCTTGAAACTATTTCTAAGTTCCCAAAAACAGAGACATCGCAAGACAGGGAAGCTGTTGCTAGGCTGGAATCATTTGCTAACCCAGAATTTCTTTATTACCCATATGTTTGTCGATCACACATAAATTGAGGAAATCTTTCCTAACATACCTCAAGGTATTTTAGCGCCATGCTTTCAAACCATAGTATTATCATTTATGGCGGCTTCTAGCTTTGTACAGCCCTCCTGCTACTGCTGTAATATGAACTTTACACAATAGCTGGAACCCAGACAGAAAATGTGTAAAATGAGATACTGCTGCAATGCTTGAAAAGTTATTTAATTACCTTAGCTACCAATGGAATAGTTATAGTCTAGTTATAAAGTGATATACCATCAACTTATATGGTGTGTGACACTGAACATGGAGGTGTTGTGTTTTAATGCAAATTATATGTATGGGTCCCTGAAGTGGAGCATTTGGAGAGCAGGGTGGGCCAATGCTCCAACTTCATTATTGTAGCAGACTGAATGCCCAAGCTCGGACTGCAGGTTCCTCACTGGAGCCTCACAATCAAAGAGACTGTTGTGGGGAGACAAAGTTCCCCTGTACCCTCAGGGTAAGGACCGGTTTAAAGGAAGATCCCCGAGGCAAGTGTGGCAAACCTGTCTGGACCCGTGCATACAGTCCGGCCAGCAAAGTGTAGCCAGAGGGCTGTGCTTAAGATCCCTAGAAGTGACATTTATGGCCATCATGCTACAGGGTTTGTCACAGTTGATAACACTGATTAAACACACAACGGACATGATGTGACTACACAACAACTTCACTGCTCCATCACTGCTCCATCACTGCTCTTAACTCTACAAACTCTCCCTCTTAACCAAAAGAAAATCTAAAATACAAATTTGCAATAGCCCCCATTGGAGCTTGAATTCTATCATTCTACACCACTCTTCGCTGACACAACTAAACCCAAAGGAAACATATCCTGTCTTTGTATAGTTACTCTCTTTTAAAGCTATGGTATTTAATGAAGGTGGCAGGGCCCAATGAGGCCGATGTGCATGTGTTGGGACTTCCCAGGGTCTACGGGAGTGATATTGTGAAGGGGCTTGGCGTATCATGTGTAGGGGTCAGTGCAGTTTTGCCTAGGGGCGAGGCTGGCCCCAGACAGCTTTTAGTGGGAAGAGAACTGGGGTGGAGCAGACAGAAAACGAGCAGGGAGGCGACGTGTCTAAATGATCCTATGCCAAGACAAAAAGAGAAATTACTGCATGTGGCTTCAACTGGAGACTTAAACCCGGTGAGTTATTATTTATTGTTTTATATAGCCCCATAATATTCTGTAGTGCTGTGCAATGGGTAGACAGGGCATAACAAGTGCTATATAACATAACAACTTGACTTAAAGAAACAACAGGTGAGGAGTACCCTGCTCAAACGAGCTTACAATCTAGCAGGAGTTAGGGCTTATTACACAATAGGTAAAAGTGCCGTTGTGAGGGATTTTTTGACGTACCGAAGGCAGGGGAAAGAAGGATAGGCCGGAATGCTGGGGAGAGCATTCCAGACGAGAGGGGAGAAATCTTGTAAGTGTGCATGAGACCTTGAAATCAGAGAAGACAGAGTTACATCATTGGATGAGCAGAGACTGATGTGGAGTGTATTTAGAGATGAGTGAGGAGATGTAAGTAGGGGACGTGCTGTGAAGAGCTATTAAAGTAAGTCAAAATGAATCCTGAAGTGCACAGGCAGCCAATGAAGAGACTGACAGAGGGGAGAGACGTTAGTAAAACGATGCGAGAGGAAGATAAGTCTAGCAGCAGCTTTATGGTGGATCGTAGAGGGGTGAGACGGGTAAAAGTGAGAACAGCTAAAGACAGAAAACAGCTAATCGAGGCGAGGGAGAGATTATTGCACCATAAACATTAAGGGAAAATGATTAGGGAATCTTAGCATCGGAAGGAGGGAAGATGACAAGTTCCGTTTTGGAGAGATTGCATTTTCGGAAACGTGCAGACATCCAGGTAAAGACAGATGCAAGGCAGTTAGTTGCACGATCTAAGAAGGAGAGAGATTGGTAGAGGATAGGTAGTTCTGGGTGTCATCAGCATACAGGTGGTATTGAAACAACATTGAAGGTGTCAGGTTACAGTTGTGGGCCAGGGTTTGAAACATGCACGTCGTGAAGAATGGGTAGTAGCTGGGGCTACATCCTCAAGAGCAGATGAGAGGGTGGAGTTATAGAGCGAGGTAGCGTTATTAGGGCATGACATGTGTAAAGGAGAGAGGAAATATGGTGAGAATTTCTGAAGGTTAATAGAGCTAAGGTCTCTGGTTAGGTAGGGTGCAAGACAACGAGTAGGAGGCAAGGTCAGAGAGCATGATAGGAAGTGGTGGTCAGATAAGGGGATAAGAGAAGTCAGTGAGAGAGCATATACTGGAAAAAACAGGGCCGAAAGTGTGACCATGAGTAGGAGAGTTAATATGTTGTGTGAGATCAAAAGAGGAGCCAATGGAAAGACACTTTGAAGCCATGGGATTCAAAGGGGTGTCAACTGAGAGTCTCCACTCTCAAATGAGGAGAAAGAGGGTGATGGAGCTAAGGGAATGGCTTGAAAAGTACAGGTTGGGGAAAGTAGGAAGCCTACCCACCACCCTTCCTGTCATCAGGTCTGGGAGTGTGAGTGAGGTGGAGGTCACCATAGGAGAGAGCAGAGGGAGAAGCGGTGTTACAAGAGGTTAGCCAGGTTTCAGCTAAAGTGAGAAGGTGCACGGTGTTAGAGGTGAAGTGGTCGCGTAAGGATGTTAGTTTGTTACATACAGAAGGTTAGGGACTCGGGAGGGTCAGGAGTTGGGGAAATATCCCTAGCAGCTACAAATAGAAGAAAGAGTAAGAGGAGGGGGGAATAGTGAGCGGAGAGATTGCTGGGCGTGAGGGGAGGTGGGGGGTAAGAGGTGAGGTGAAGCTGAAAAGAGCATGGAATGTAGGGGCAAGGAAAGTAATAATTTCTATGTTTATAACTGCAACTCATAGCAGGATCATTATGTTGCTTTCCATATCTGTCTGCAATAAGGGGGATGTATAAACTTGATTAAGTAATGTATTATTTTACTCACAGTGGTGTATTTACTGCTGGTGCTGAGGAAGGGCAGCTCCCCCAAACAGTACACCGAATGCATTATAAGGTGCCGCGTGCTTTTAAGACACAGAGAACCAGGATATGACATCAAATTCCGAAATGCCGTTTCCTAAAGGCGCAGGGTGCATTTTAATGCAGTCTATGGAGGCTGTGCTGATCTGGCACAACATCCATTGCATAAGTAGGCCTGTTAAGGAGTTCAAAGAATCTCCCTTGTAACCAGCCAGTTGTTTAGAAGGACTGCTGCCCCCTAGGCCTGGATGCGTCACTACTTACATGAAAATGATGTGTCCTGAAAATTGGTTCTGTGTGAAATTGCAGGACAGTTGAACATTTTGGCCCTGTGTTATTCCTATGCTTTATGTCTGGTCAACTTGTCTTTGCAGAAGTTCATTGGCAAGGCAGCAATCATTGCATGGAGCAGGAAGCCTACTATGGTTGTCTGCTGGCCTTCAAGGAAAACAGTCCAACAAATTTCATTATATGCTTTGAAAGCATTGACTTTTGAGTAACTCTTGAGTTGTACATTTTGATGAATGACGGTGAAGAAGAAAGGTGCGTCGATCTGGTTCATGCTAAAGCATATAGGGAAGTAATTGAGGCTGTTTTAACATTAATTACTCGTAAATGGATAGCCAAAGTATTGCATCGGAGTGCCAACGTGTAGACTGACTTTGACAATGTTCACACCAAATTTGTCTCAACAAATGCATAACCCAATCCAATCCTGCAAACATTTCCTAAATGACAGAAATACCAAAAGAAAGCCAACCGAACACCATTTCACGTTAATCCGAAAACCGTGTAAGCTTCTGCTACATTAGGTTTTGGATTCCCTACATCCGCTGCTTTTCACTAGATTACTTTCCACCCCATGTTATTCGACCCAGTCAATGATGTCAGTCAAATACCCCAGTCCTACCTCATACACCCTCCCACGCTGTCAAGGGACACCTCCAATCACGTGATGCGGCGACCCACACCCACAAACATTTAGTTTATCTTCTATGGGTAGGAAATAACGTATTCTTTTCTAACAGTCTTATTCTCGCACAAAAAAAACTGTCATTCAAGCTCGTTGTGATTTCGTTAAGAAACCCACAAACGCTCCACGGGCTTCCGCCATTTTGTTCTTTTACCATCATTTGTTATATCTACATAAAGTTTGTTTGAGGAAAAAAATTGTCTTACGCAACGGGGTTAGAGGCAGAAATGTCACTGTTCATTTCCCGTGATGTTGCTTGGTAATCATTGGTCGGTGGCTTTTGTGGGCGTGGCGCGGTGACAGGTGAGATGGGAAGTCCTGCCCATTGCCGGCCGGCCGGCAAACAAGCTACGAAGTCAGCATTGGGAGGCTACCGGCTACCTGACGACTGTTACTGGGACCATGTGGGTTTTCGGCTATGGGTCCTTGATCTGGAAGGTGGACTTTCCGTACGAGGAGAAGCTGGTGGGCTACATCACGTGTTACAGCAGGAGGTTCTGGCAGGGAAGCACCGACCACCGGGGGGTCCCGGGCAAGGTGAGTGCTGGGGGTAGTGGGAATGGGGCTGTGGGACCCGGCGATCTGGAGATGACTCATTTACGGCTTATTCTTCCCCTATAGTAGTAAATACCCACGCATTTGTTGGTAACAGATTGGAGTCACCCGGGATAAAGCTCCGGCCAACAGCAGACCAGCTTTTGTAGTGAAAACTGTCATCCAGCAGATCATAATCCTGGAATGTTCCAACCGGATGGGGAGTTTTGTATGTCCATTTACTTCTCTAACTAATCCAAGGCATGCATTCTGATTAGCATTTGAATAGTTACGGGAATAAAATAAGCAATATATGATGATATGATGAGTTTGTGACTAGTAAGCCGTATTCTTAATTGCTAGAGGCTGGCTCCACTTTCATACCGCCGCCAGCCGTGACAGAGTGGGTCCAGCGGGGTACTCGGGCTTTGATACTCCATAGTTAAGTACCTTGAGAGTTA
Organism: Spea multiplicata; assembly: GCA_009364415.1. Taxonomy (NCBI): domain Eukaryota; kingdom Metazoa; phylum Chordata; class Amphibia; order Anura; family Pelobatidae; genus Spea; species Spea multiplicata. The sequence continues at coordinate 145,358 of VKOC01000785.1, read as the reverse complement.
ACCGTTCGGAGATCGTGTGTTTTTGATGACCGAAGCTAATGGACTTCATGCTGCTGCGGTAATGAATTGGGCATTGAGGACACTTGATGGAGGAAGAAACATCATTATGAATGAAGCACAGAGATGTGCAAAACTTCAATTTTTAGCTAAACGTCAGTTCTTTGTCTATTCACTAAAGGGAGAGTTTTCATAAATGTTGTGTTTCAGTTCCCCAACGTCATTATTCACCATGAACGGCCAACACTGGCAGGTTCCTCCCGGAGGAAAGTATGCGTTGGCCCCGTATAATGCATAATTCAAAGATATTTTGAAGAATTCTTTATACTGGGCCAGCCAAGCTCTTTCTACAGTAGGCTATAACCGGGTCTGGCCATGCATAATGGTGTCTATTTACTAAAGGGAGAGTTTTGGTTTCAACTTCATTATTTATCATTAAGGGCAACACTGGCGAGATGAAATCACAGCTCTCCTGCCAGCTCTCCTTTTTGTGAGTAGACTCACATGTATAGTGAAGTCAAGAAGCGGAAACTTTTGTGAATTTAACCCAGTGTTATTAACTTGTTTCATTTTCTTTCCAATTCTCTTGCCAAATTTGTGAACCAACATTTGATTATCATGGAGAGGTTAGATATAGAGTATAGTATTAAGGCTGCGGTACCACCTGTGATATTAGAGGCAATGACCTTGAGCGTTGTCATTGCTAATGATCTAAAGGGACAGTCCCGTGTCCTTGAGAAGTGCTGATGCGGTTATGCAGGTTACCATTGACAAAAACTGGTTTTATTTCAATTTGTTCAAATAAACTTCCTTTATCTGCAGACCTGGAGGCGGCCATTGTTCTCAGTCATGTGATGTTCCCTGCTCAAGCACCACACTGAGCTGATTCTTTATAGCTATAGCCATGGTGTCCAGTTGGGCCATTAGATGCCAGCACTAGCACATATACATCTGCACAGTTGCAGTTGTTGGCAGCGCCGCGCTAAGGCACTGCACACAGGTGCCATGAGGGCCGGTCTTTATACCAGGCAGCTAATGGGGCAGCCTGAAGAGCGAAGATAGTTGGGAAGATCATGGATCTCCTTCTAAAATCTCCACAAAATTAAGGGAGCATGAGGCCTGTCCCTTCGGACCTCTGCTTAAGCGTTCACTACCGCTGTTTGCAGGCGATTAATGGCGAGTGCCAGGACATGGGCCAAACAAGCTGTGGACATGGGAGATGATCAAGGAATGACAAGAACAATCTAACGAGAAATGAAAGACGGATATCACCCACATCTTTTTGTACACAAGACTATTGAATTACATTTTATTTATAGAATCCAGGGGACTGGAAATGCATACGGTGGAGCCCTGAGAATAAGTTATGCTCCATTGTGATCACTTCAAATCTCTTCAAATCAAGATGCAAATTATTCAAATAGATTCTAGGAAATAAGTAAAATAAAACATATATATTGGGGAATGTGGTATTATACTGTGTACCATTCAAAGAGTTAAGGGACAAAACCGCAGAAGCCGCTGACTCAGTTGCTGAAATATATGTGCTGTACAGTCGCAAGCATCACTGATAAAATACTAAATAGTACAACAAACGCTATATGGAAACAATAGATTACAGAAGCATCCAGCGGCATAGGGGTATGGAACGGGCACTGATGTGCTACTGTATGTTTGCCTTGGTGCGGCTTTTTTTAAATGTATTTTTTTTTTGCTTGGGCAATCCGCCAAAAACCTTCACATGTAATTGTTATGCAAATGATTATGCTGTATCCCATACACTACTTACTCTATGGGATACAGCATAAACATATATATCTAAGAAATACAGTTAGGATATATTTCATGTACTTAAACAGACAAAGACATTGATATGCGTATTGTTTTTTTTGGATATCTCATCACTTTCCTTTAATTCAACAAAAATAAGAATTGACACCCTAACAAGTACTGCGATGTCAAAATTAAATGTTAAAGTGATGATGGCAACAGGATGTTTTTTTCACTTTTTAACAATTTAATCCTTTTGTTCTTTTGTAGCCTGGAAGAGTTGTGACACTTGTTGAAGATCCAGAGGTAAACACTTTTACATTTTTTTTGAAATACCAAATCACCAGCACCCTGTGGTCTTCTAGTTTAATTTTGAAATTACAATTTTCAGAATCTCTTTATGAAACAAAGACTACAGTAAAGTATTGTGGCGCTGTTTGGTTGCTAGATGTGTGGTGGTATATATTAGTGAGGTGTGCCTTGTTTTCAGGTCCAACGCCTCCATTTTGTTTGGTGGGCTATTTAAACAAGCAGCTTCAGTCATGGTAAGATCTTTGCTTTCCAGTGCTGACTTTTATTGAGATTTAATTGTGATTCTGTGGCATCTTGCTCAATGGATCCCTTCCAATTTGTGGTTTATCTTTGTTTATGCTATATCATGTATATTCATTGGTGAGTATTTTATACAGGTATGTTGGCACTTGACAATGCTGATGTTCCCTCTGTTGAGGATGGGCCAAAAAAGCTGAAATGCAAACATGCCCAGTGGTGGAAGAGATGCTATCTACAGTTGATATGTTTAAGCGAGAGGCTGCCCCAACTATTATGCACGCTCTTCTGCTTCAGACCCAGACTCTGCTATCATCATGCATCAAGCTCCTCAAGCCTCTAATTCGGGATTTGATTGTCCTGAGCTAGAGGACATCTCTTCTGACAAAGGTAAAATTGGTGAATCCGACAAAACCTTCCTCTTAGAAAAGGAAGTTAAGCCAAAGAAAATGATTCCTTTTTCTATGGATTTACCAAGAAAAAATGCCTCTTTTCCAGTTGATCATGTCTTATCAGACATTATTAAACAAGAATGGAATCATGCGGGAAAGATAATTAATATATCCAGATAAAGACCTTTTTCCATGTGATGAAGAGTTGACTCAATCATGGAATACCCTCAGATTGAGGAAGAAATAGCTTCTAAAGCCTCAAGAGAAGATCTTTTGAAAAATATTGCCTCAGTAAAGTTAGTGGTAGATTTTCTGTGCAATGCCTCCTTGAATCTATCCATATGGCTGCTAGAAATAATGGACTTCTTTAATATTCCATTTGTAGCAGTGTGTTGTTTAGTGAGAAACTAGAATCTCTGCTTCAAAGAACTACGGGGTATAAGAACTGGATGCCAAAGAGGAAACCATCAGTTAAGGAACATGATCGTCCTTTTTCATAATTTCCAGGGCTCCAATTCCAGTTACTGCAAAAGAGCAAACTTCCAGGTGAAACGGAAGATTGGATCTCTTCTCCTTCCCCAAGACACCACAAGTCGCAGCAGACTCAGGCTGTCCAAGATGGAATGGCTCTCTCTTACTTCAAACTCCTGGATAAGAATAGGCTACCATCTAATGGCTACCATCTAGAATTTCAATCTAGACCACCAGACCATTTTCTCATCTTCATCAAGATTTTGTCTGGAACAGCTCTCTATTTTAAGCCATCAACCTGTTCCAGCAGTTGAAAGCTTTTGTTTCTATCCAAGAAAGTGATCTAGGGGTGTATTCCCTTATTTTTCTGGTTCCAAAATCCACTGGAGGCTTTTGCCTAATTAATTATCTACAATTCCCGAACACCCCCCCCCCCAAAAATGGAAACTGTAAAATCTTCATGTCATTAAGGTTTCCTTTAGAATGGCCATTCCATGGGAGTCAGAGATTCTTCAGTTTCAGACTCTCCCATTTAGCCTAACATCGTTGCTCTTTTTAGAATCCAAGAAATCCGTTATACCTTACCTGGAAGAATAGTTCATCCTAGCAAAGTCAGCCTCTCCCCTGCAGAAGCATTTCACTATTGTTGGAGGCACTCTAATGCTTAGGCTGGGTCTTATTTTGGAAGAAATCAAAAAGCCCACGCTACCGTCAAACCACCTTCCTGGGTCTATCTTGGGTATATCTATGCCAAAGGCTTCTGAGAGAATTCCTGCTTCCCTCCAATTGGTTCACGAAGTTTGCTGTGGAGAAAGCTCTCCATCAATGGCTGATATATGTATATGAGAGGCAAGAATGTAGGTCAGTAGTGGTCTATCTCAACTAGCAGGGCAGTACAAGAAGTCCTCTTCTTCCCCATATTTTCCTGGGGACATGTCTGTGGGCAGAAGCATATTCTATTTGCCTGTCAGCTGTTCACATCAGTGGAATCCAGAATTGTCAGTCAGATTTTTTTCTTAAGCATAACATCTCTATTCAGGAAAATAGTCTCTTTGCTTGATTTTTTTCTCTCTCTCCAGAACTCACTTCTTATGTTAAAAAAACAAAACAGCATATTGTTCTTCCTACCCCCCCAAGTCTATGAAATAAGAATATTCCTTCCCTCCCTTTACATATTATGAATTGAATTTATACTTGTTGATGTTTTACTAAATATTTTTGCCTGAGTGGTTGTTTACGGAAGTTAACCCTGAGAGTAGGGGTTTTATTCTTTTAAAAGGAGAAATCAATCAAGTGTCGACAGGTAAAAGAACGGTTTCCCAGCAGAGTGTTGCAAGATGCAGTTTTACCTTGCTGTCCTGATCTGAAAATCATATGAGCGTGTGACATAGCTGTAAACAAAGATGTAGCTTATGTCAAAATACAAACCCCTTCAATGTAGCCAGACACTACGGGTGGCAGTTTCACAAACATCGCATCCAAAGCCACAGCATGATCTGTAGGGATAAACACATCATCGAAATGCAGTCCAAGTCATTTGATGCTTTTATTGGTTGTTCTGACGTTTTCTGGTAAGTGCGCTCTACAGTTCATTACGGTTATCAAACCATTATCCTGTCCTGTATTCAGTGTGTTTTTCATGTACTTCCTTTGTCACATTTAAGCCTCAATTGTAACTGCAAGAGCCAGTCTCGGGCAGCAAACCGCGGGGCTTTTTTATGTATATTTATTTATAGATAAACGCTTTTATCTGCTTCTGCATATTTTGAGTGACATGTGAGCGGATGAGACACCCACAGCAACTTCTTTGGTGTCTCAGAGTAAAATATCCTATTTGTACACAAAAGAGTGTATGCTCAGTGAGTACCATTCAAATCATATTGCCTATCTGAGGCATAAATATTGGGGTGGGGGGTGTCTGTCACCACTACGTCAGAATACCCCAATTCTGGTGAGTGCCATCTAGTTTTTCAGGGCTATGTTGCTTGCTAAGAAGCTGAATCAGTGGGACTGTCTGCATTTTATCCCAAATCAGACTTTCAAACCTTTTCTGGACTCAATGAGGCACCGGTGTGGCAGGAGGGATCCAACCCTAACGTTTGGTCAGAATCTTCTCCGTCTTTTGTACCTATTGGTCATTATTATCAGCAATCAGGGAATCTCACGGTGTTTGCCTTCCATGCTTTTTGAGTTGTGCTCCCTCTTTATTTTTTTGTTGTTGTTGTTACATATCCTTATCTGGCTAGAGCGAGTTAAAGTAGAATATCTCTAGAATATTATGGCATTTGCCCACAAACTGAAAACTTACTCCTTTTTTAGTTTTCTTAAGAACAGTTGGTTGTAGTTGAATTTGTCTTCACTATATGTTATGAAGACCCAAGCCCAGTGAGCTACTGCTGCAGGAGAAGCTTGGCTGACCCTGTATGCTGTGTAGTTAAATCAGTGAGTTTTTTTGGTAGATCTCCTCACTCACTGAATCGTGTATTTTACATTTTAGTCTCCTTTTAGTGAATGAACCTGTTTATTGCAGAGTTGTTGCTGACCCACAATGGGACCTGCTAAGTGATTAAAACAATGCTGCCAGTAAACTTTCCACTGAAATGTAGATTCAATTGTCAATTTCCATAGAAACGGGCAGAGGTGATGTATGTATGCTTTAGTACATAATATTAGATTGTAAGCTCATTTGAGCAGGGCCCTCCTTACCTGTTCTTTCTGTAAGTCGGATTGTTATATACTACTTTTGTTGTGTTTACCCATTGTACAGCACTTCGGAATACGATGGCACGATATAAAACAAAAAAGCTAATCTAATCTCTGCACTTATTTCTCTTCAGGGCTGTGTGTGGGGTGTCGCATACAGGTTACCAGAAGGAAAGGAGGAAGAAGTGAAGGCGTACCTTGATTTCAGAGAGAAAGGCGGCTACCGGACTACAACAGTTGTCTTTTATCCAAAAGACCCTTCGATAAAACCATTCAATGTACTGCTGTATATTGGAACCTGCGAAAATCCCAACTACCTCGGCCCAGCTCCATTGGAAGACATCGCAGAACAGATTTTTAGTGCAGTCGGACCCAGTGGAAAAAACACTGAATACCTGTTTGAACTTGCAAATTCACTTAGGAGTCTTGTACCGGAAGATGCAGACGAGCATCTGTTTTCTTTAGAAAAATTAGTGAGGGAGCTTTTGGAAAGACAAAATATAAATTGTATATGAATTGCTAGTACATTTAGTGACATTATGGTAAGCTTTTCCTACACATAATATGTTTGCACAATGTCATGATTCATGCATTTAAAAGGGTTATAGAATAATTTTAAAATTAACTTCTAAATACTTTTCTCTGTTTCAAAGCCCGTTTTGCAACGTGGGGGATATTTTTTTTCTTGCCATGTAATCATAGGCTGAGTATTGAAAGAATAGTCAGATGTCAGACAAACCTCCCACAACATAAAGGGAAACTATACACAACAGAAATTGCCAATAATTTCCTGATGTTATGTAGGCCGATGTTATCAAGAAGTGCTTGTGTCTGTATGTGTAATCCCTTGGGGCGTCTTGTTCAAATTTGTTTAAAAGCTGTGTTCTCCGGTTATAGGATAAGTAAGTCCTATAACATGTGCTGCTTTCAAAATGTTTTACAAACAAGGAGAGGGGGTTGCATGTCTTTCCTTTTTAATGTTAAAAATAGTTTTGCTAATACATCAAAAAAAGTAAGTGAACCTTTTGGAGTTACCAGCATTTATGTATAAATGTATCTTAAAATAGTAAATGATCTTCTTTTAGGTTACAATAATGAACAAAGACAATCAACTAACACAAATTATTACATTTGTCTTGTCCATATTGAACACACCATTCAAACATTCATAGTGTGGGTTGGAAAATGTACGTGAACCTTTAGGCTAATCGCTTTAACAAAAGCTAATGGCAGTCAGGAGTTGACAAACCTGGAGTCCAATCAATGAAACGGATTATGTGTTTTTAGAGCTACTTTAACAAAAAAAAAATAAAAACACTGAAACATTTTAAGTTTGCTGTTGTCAAGAAACAACTGTTGATGTGAACCATTCCTCAAAGAAAGTCTCTGAATACCTACAATTGTTGATTTGCATAAAGCTAGAAAGGGTTACAAGTGGAGAGAATTTAGTACTGCTGCTAGTAGCTGCTCTCCCTGGGCGACCAACCAAGATGACTCCAAGGCCGCAATGCAGAATAGTCAACGTGGAAAACAAGCACTCTAGAGTAACGGCTAAAGACTTGAAGGAATCATTGGGGCTGGTAAACATTCCTGTTTGTGAGTCTACCACATGCGATACATTGAACGTGCATGGAGTCCATGGAAGGACAACACGGAGAAAGCCAATGCTCTGCAGTTTAACATAGCTGTTCACTTGAAGTTTGTCACAGCGCACTTTGACGCCCCACAACACTACTAGGGATATGTTTTGTGATCTCATGAAACTAAGGTTGAATTATTTGGGAAGAACATTCAGCACTACACATGGCGTAAAAAGGGGCACCCACATGAAAACATCATCCCAATGGAGCAGGGAGCATCTCGCGTTCGGGTGCTTTGCTACCTCGGGGCCTGGACAGCTTACCATGAGAGGAGACAATTCCCAGGTCTATCAAGGTATCATACAGGATAATGTCAGGATGGCTGTCCACCAGCTGAAATTCTACAGTAGAGATTGAGTGATGCAGCAAGACAATGGCCCTAAAAATCAAAGTAAATCTCTTTATAGAATGCTTTAAAAAAAAAAGGAAAATCTGCCTTTTGGAGTGGCCAAGTCGGAGCCCAGACCTTAACCAATTGGAGAGCCGTTCATACCAGACATCCTAGGAATATGGCTGAGCTTAAGCAGTTCTGTAAGGAAGAATGGCCTACCGGCACCGTGAATGTTTAATGTGTGTTCAATGAAGACATGAAAAATTATCATTGTTTTTGTCTATACTTGACATTTATAGATCGGATCCCACTTAATGAACAATTAATGCAGAAAATCAGATAATTCCAGAGGGTTAATTTACTTTTTCTTGCCACCAAAAGTATTTTGAGTGATTCCCACCTCTGTATTTATATATAATCTAAAAATGCCTGGTCATGGAATTTTCAGAATAGGAGTAATACCGGTATTTTAGTTAATCCTCTTTTTTTTTAATCACAATGGAATAAATGATGCTAAGCATTGACATTGTACAAAAGAAATCTTTTCATTTAAGTATCCTGAGGAAAAAAACAATTTGCTTACAATTAAAATATGTATTTTTATTTAACCATTTCAACAATGGAGTATTATGGCCTTGGACATATTAACAACAATGTACAGGCTAGATGCTTACCTAATAACTTATAAGAAAGGTAAATATAGCCGTATTTGGTCTAGCATGTAGTCTTAAGCTAAAGGTGATACCATTTATCGGAACATTATAGGAAACAAAATGAAGTCCCGCTAGCTTATGGGACCTCAGAGGGCTCTCCTTCGGATGGAATTAAACAAACTACTTAATTAATACACTAATAAAATGTAAAATATCCATGGGGTAGGAATTACATTTTGAGAACTGATATTCAATCAGCATCCAGCCTAGTAGTAGCAGCAGCAGCAGGTCAAATTTTAAATAATGCCCATTTAAATAGTGTTATTTAATATTACATGTTATTCATATTTTAAATTAAAACTATATTGGGGAATGACAGTTAAGTGCCTGTTGTGGCACAAGATTTGTAAAGCAACCATTTGAAATCCCAGTGAGTGAACCATATATTGCAATTAGTGGCTTAAAAGTTAAGAATTCAGCGTTTTTGGGTCATAATAGCATAACTACCCTTCAAAAAACCTATATATTTATTATATGAAAATGATCCATTTGGTTACATGGTGTTTGCTTTTGTTAGTATGCACGTTTATTGTGAATGTAACTTTTGACAGTTCCAGATGTAAGAAAATGATTTACTTTCACACACTCCACGAATGTACCTCAGACTCTCTGCTTCAGACTATGTTTTCCAAATACATATGGATCCAAATGTATTGTTTTTATTTGTCATTAATGTACGTAAAATGTGTGTAAGGAAACAAGCAAGTTGCGATATTAATTGAAAGTCGTACACAGCTTGTGTGGAACGATTACCCCCAACATTTAAAGCACATGCTTTTACAATATCAAGCACAACCTTGGTTAAGTACCTCTAACTGCAATAATATTTGTTGGCAAACATCTGTAAACCGTTTTAGCATAATAAAATGTTTTTTAAGGTGAATTGTGCTTTGTCCTTTCCTGTTTGCACAAGTACCCTTGGATATGAAATGACAAAAGGTGATTGCGTAAGCGAATGAATGTGGCATTGCACTACATTTATGTATACAGCACCAGCAGATTCTATAGCCCTGTTATAACTGAATATGAGTTTTTCTAAAAGTGTAGCAAACAACAAAAATTACACGTTTCCTAGTAGAACAGGATTTTAAAGGGATGTCCAGTTTTTTGGTGCTCAAAGGATAACATACAAATCATATGTGTTTACCTGTTAATGGCGTTGCGTCCTGACTTCATACCGTCGATTGCACCCTACCTGCTGGTTTGAAACAACTCTCCTTTTTTGTGCGATCTCAGGTCATAGAGGAAAGAATCACTTCTTGACGAACAGGAACAGTGGGTGGTCTACAATATTACAGAAAAAGTTACATTAAAACAAAAATGTTTTGTCTTTTAAAGGTTCCACATAGTCAGCTTCAAAGTTTCATTGTTATGAAATGAATGAAATGATGAAATAAAGTGATGGGTCTACTGGGGTTTATGTGTGGAGCATACTAGAGGGTGCAATGCACATGCATTTGTTGCTGTAACGTGCATATGTTGCTCTTATTCATTCAAGAACTGTAAATTTAATGTATTGTTCTTTTAAATAAAGTTGTTTTTTTTTAAAAAAAAGTTCCTTTCCGGAAGTGATGAGCTGTCGGCTGTAGAAGCCACTTCCAAAGCTCCCGGAAGAGACGTGGCGCGCTGTGGCTCATTTGCGTTGTTCAGATATGTGATTGGATGTGCACTGAAAGGCTAGCGGATGGTGTTCACTAGCCGGGAGAGGATGCGTAGGAGAGGACGGCTTGCTTGTGAAGCCGCCCCGTTATTAGTCGTCCTTTGCGGCGTGTTCAGGGCGGCCTGCGGTGGAAAGTCTCTTCCAGCTTTCAATGATGACATCCCCTTTCGGCTTAGCTGGCCAGGGCCGGACTTTTCGCTGGTCAGTAATACAGCGCTGGGTGATGCTGTGTAGGTGGGGGGCATACATGTGACATTACTGGGGTAACACCGGGTGTGGCAGTAAAGGGGCCGATAACCGGCGCTAATATGAGTAGCATGAGAATGTATCAAGGTGACATTAAACTGACAGACTAGATGCGTCTCTGTAATTGGCGCGTACACAGGATCATGGATGGTTTGTCATATAGGAACGTGATTGACAGGACAAAAAGCACATACATGTAATGTGTGGAAAGTTTGAGGAGCTTCAAACTTAGCATTTCACCCTCTATCGGATCCTAATGTGAGAAACGATCACTGGCTTTCCCCTGCAAATCAATTTTAGTTTTAAAAAAACAAATATATATATATGTATTAGAATGTATATGTCAACAAAAATAAAGAAATACCAAGCTGCACAAACATTGTTACAGAACAATATATACGGGGTCGCACTCACTTTAACATGTATGTTGCATATGTTCTGCGCAAGTCCTTCCATAACAAGTATCCTTAAGGTTTCTAAATATGATAAAATCTACCGCTTGGCCTGTTTTGTTGATGAGACGCGTCTCTGTATGTCGGCTCTGCTGCCGGCTCCTCTGTACAAAGATAAAAATCAAAACCCAGCGCTTACGTGTGTATATAATGTACATAAACTTTGTTTAAAAAAACAAGTATTTTAATAAAACAAGTCCATCTTTTAAAGGAAATGTATATGGTGATATGTGGGCTTCTGTACGTACCTGGAAGGGACACACGGACGGGTTGTAAACTTTTGCTTGCATGACATACATACCATTGTTACATATATTATTTTAAATACTAATATATACGTTCACATCATATGCACTGTTCAGGAACCTGCAGTAAACCTGGGATGAGGTTTCTGAATGCGATGTGCTGGGGTTTGAGGTTCTGGAAATTAGTTGCTAAAGAAGCGCAGAATAATTGCTTCTGATGAGCCATGTATGGAATTTCCGTGGATGCATTTTTAAGATCTTTTAGGTAAAAACGGTTAACAGAAAGTTAAGCTTTGAGTAGTTATGAAGCGTTTATTAGTAAGATGGCTGTTTGCAGGCTGGATTGAGCACGGTAAATACAGTTAAAACGCGGCAGAATTCATTACAAATACATGTTCCTGGCAGAGCAGTCAGCTCTATTGCTCTATTGCTTTTCCACGGTCCAGGCTGAATTGAGTTACCGCAGTCAGTTGTTTACTGAATGTTAAAACAATAGAGCGGAGGTGCAGTGTGACAACAGCAGACATCGTATGCACAAACTGTACGAGTGACACAAATGTTAAGACTGACTCTCAAATACACTAAAATGCATCATCTTCCTCCAACAGCCGACTACGGGAATACCATACAAAGAAGATAACTACATCATCATGACCACTGCGGATAAAGAAACCTACAAGTGCCTGCTTCCAATGATGGCCACTGGTAATGAGGTAATGTAATAGATTACAGAGGAGGAATATAACGGACAAGAAATGCTACAACTAGAGCTCATTGTGTAACGTGAACATTACTTCATCACTGAGCAGGTGGTAGGTAGGTGGAAAAGCCTCCAAGAAAATGAGGTAGATCTTCACACAGGTGTTTATGCATGCATGGTGTATCCATATTCCGTAGTGCTGTACAATATATATTTTACAAGAAGCAATAGTGCAGTCAATTTCCACATTAATTAAAAGCTGAGTTTTTGTTTTACATTTGCCCCTGGGGACGAACAATTGATGTTTATTATAAATACTTTGGACAAATAACATTTTACTCCAACTGACCTGCTTTAGACCTTTGTGCCTTTGTGCCATCTGCAGTACATTTAAATAATCCTGTATCCGGAACGTTCATGCTTTTTGTCGGTGGAGTCAGATGCCATTGTATGCATGCTTTGTTTAGCTATTTACTTTCAGGACTATATGAGTTTAATTGAAACATCCCAGACATTATTTTTATCATTGAGCCACACAGCGAGTTGTATATTAAACCACTGAAAATTTTCTTTTCATAACGCTTTTCTTTTAGGAAGAGGACCGTGAATATAAAGGACCGACACCGGCTGAACTTCTGGAGCCTCTCTTCAAACAAACCAGTTGTTCATACAGGGTAATGGAATTTATTGTAATGGTTGCAGAACTTCGGGGCATTAGTATAAATGAAATTGATCTGTATGTTTAACCTTTTTAGGGCAGGAATTATTATTATTTGTTTTATATAGCGCTGTACAATGGGTGGGATAGCTAATAACTTGTCCAACTATTGTGGAGCTACATAGGCCGCTATCCTTTTCTGGCTATATTGTTGTTCCTTCTGTTTTGGCATCATATAATAGCATAATTCGATTTGTAGTTCCAAGCTGGAGAGCTACTTCTTGATTGCCCCCGCCCATAGAAATGCTGATTGTGTGCGAAACAGTCTCTTTATATTACAGTGCACTTAACATAACCGCACAGTATGCAAAGCCATGAAAAAACTTTAAAAGGTGTTAAAATCATTGCAAATAGACAATAGGGCAGGTAGGGATTTACTGCGATTCCTGATGAATACAAATGAAATGTGTTTAATTTGGCGAGATGTGATGCAGTTCACCATACTTCCACTGTTTGCTATTGTTGTTGAAGGAAAAAAGCATAATACTTGTGTATGTACACGAATGGATTAGCCATAATTTGTATGTAACTGTATCCATATTTAAAACCAGTATGGACTACCGGTATATATAATGTTACAGCTTTTTCAAACCAAGTTGTAGTGCTTAAATAGTCATCCTTTTCTAATTTTAGATAGAGTCATACTGGACGTATGAGGTATGCCATGGAAAACACCTTCGGCAGTACCATGAAGACAAAGAGGCAGGGCAGGTATGTTCTTTGAGCGCATTTTCCATTGCTTTGTTTTATTATCTGTAGGCAGTTGAGGGAATAAGAACACATTTGATACTTTAAAGGACATTTGTTCTCCTTTCTTGTTCTACCATTTTGCTGCAGAATGCATGCGTTTCTAGATTAATGTATTATATGGTCTTTCCTAGAAAATAAACATTCAAGAATATTATCTTGGAAACATGATGAAGAAGGGCCCTTTAGAAGCAGGTTTGTGATTATATGATTGAAACCTTTTTTCTTTTTTTAAACTATTTTGATTATGTATTTTGGTGAAATTATGGATTGTGTATATCTAGTTGTGTATTGCAGGTGAAAAGCATGATAAAAGTGAGAAGACTGAAAAGACAAAAGATGTAAGTACAAAGGGCTGTATAGTATGCTTGCTCTATTTTTTATATTCATCTCTCTGATAAACCTACAAAGACTTTATTTGTTGTATTAAATAATAGAACACTCTTTGGTGTTGTTCACAAACCAAGTATTGTATTCTGAGTCTTGCCAATTTTGCGCCGAACATTAAATTTCTCCCATCACCTCCTGTTCACTATGAATATGCTACTTGTTAATTGACAGATTCCTACTAAAAACATTGAAGGACAAATGACCCCATACTTTCCAGTGGAGATGGGAAATGGAACGCCTTGTATCTTGAAACAGGACAAACCGAGGACAAGTACTGTCATGTACATATGTCACCCTGATGCCAAACATGAGATCCTGTCGTTGGCTGAAGTAACTACCTGTGAATATGAAGTTATAATTCTTACACCTCTTCTCTGCAGCCACCCTAAGTATAGGTAAGCGGTTTTGTATGTGGCACAGTATTAGTTTTGAGACACAAGGATCCAAACTCGCCTTGTTTCCTGGCTAGGTTTGGGTCCTGTGAATTATATGGCTGTTTTAAGCCTGTGTTCTCTCTCAGGTTTAGGACATCACCCGTAAATGACATATTTTGCCAATCAATGTCAGGATCACCTTTAAGACCTCAGAGTCTTGAGCGGCTGGAGCAACAACAAGAAATGATCAAGACTCCATTTAAAACCAACAAGGAGGTAAGAGTTATTGCTGAAAGATTCCGCATGCGCCAAAAGCAACTTATTATGAGAAGGCTTTGAAATCTTTTTAAGAGAATTACAATCTTTTAAAATAAAATATCTTGCCTCCAGGAAGACAGACAAGCAATGAGAGACAAGTTTTCCACAATCCACAAGCCAGTCGCTGTTGGAGCTCAACAACAAGTGACTGTGGGAACTACACACATATCTAAACTGACTGATGAGCAACTTATCAAAGAGTTTCTGAGTGGATCCTACTGCTTTCATGGGGTAAGGGCCAAACACGGTGCAGATGTTTATATGGCAGATTGTCATGTAAATAGCATACTTTTCTAGCCCATTTTCTAGATCTTTCCAAGTTATTTTTTTGTGGTTCATTTCAGGGTGTTGGATGGTGGAAATATGAATTTTGCTATGGAAAGTATGTTCATCAGTATCATGAGGTATGTGCACCATTTAGTGTCATCTTTGCATGTTTCCTTGTGTCGGGTCTAACGAGAACCTCGGTGGGCATGGGCGTAAAATGCTCCTATCAATTTCAATGTGAACACTTTCCTGCTACAAGTCAAACAAAACATCACACCATGGATGGTGCCTTCTGCTATACCTCTGGATCTCTAAGACAAATGACAGGGCCTGTCTAGGAAATTGTAGTGTCAAGTAAAGACAAGTTGATACATAAGAATACATGTCTTGCCTGAAAGACGTAAATCAAGCTGACGTGTAATGCTGAAACCATTGTTAAAATAAATGTTTCTGCTAAACCAGTCAAAATAAAAAAAACTGATAATTACTGAACGGGTTTCATTTTTGTAATTTTGTTTTTTTTTTACCTCTTTGATTTTAGGACAAAGACACTGGCAAGACAACAGTTGTGGTTGGCGTATGGAAAGAAGAAGACCACTTGGAATGGGCTAAGAAAAATCCTGCCAGGCTCTACCTCCTACCTAATGATGGAACACAAACAGTGAGGTACATTGATTGGATTTCATGTCTTAACGCTTAGCACCAGCTTGGTTCATCACAAGCTTCATTAACTCACAGTCATGCAGAAACAAGAAAGAGCCTTCTACAACCTGCTGCCACAAAGTATCATTGTAGCATTGTTCTAAGAGGCCCCAGTCCATTATCATTACTCCACCAAACTTTGCAGTAGGCTACAGACTTATGCACATAAACCAAAAACAATTAATAAAAGAAAAAAGACTAATTTGTTCTTCGTTTTTGGTCCATTGTTTTTTTCGACAATAAATTTAGCTTTTTCCATTGAGAAATTAAATTTATCACTCACATACTCTCTCTGAATGTCTCCCTACCTCCTCTAGCAATTGCACCCATGCGTCTCTGCTCTTCCCACAGCTCCAGGCCTCGAGGAGTGCTTCTGCAAGGGCGGACACCCTCTCCCCCGATTGGAGGAATGGGGTAGAGGCTGTCCATGCGGTGTGCACCGTGGCTCCGCCCTTTTGTGGAAGCACTCCAAAAAGCCTGAATGGTGCAATAGAGGTGCAGAAATGCTTGTTAGCAACAAATGTAGCTGAAATACCTAAACTCAATAATCAGGAGTATCAAACCTTTTGGTCATATAGTACGTCTGAATTCAGTCAGCCAAGCTGTGTGTGTGCAGGCTGTTAAACTTGGATTCACTTGGTCCTGTCTGTCATATGCTTTATAGAGAATGACAGCTGTGTGACTTTGTATAAGGTAGTACACGTCTTGCTCTGTAGTTATATACATAGGTGTCCCGTCGCAACCACTCACTGTACTAAAAACATGGACACTTACACAGAATATTGTACTAGGTCTTGAGTCATTTCTCTAGATAACCTGAAACATTTTATTTTCAGAATGGTATCTCATTTCTACGGCGGTGGAGACATTTGTGAATTAAATGAAAAACCAAGACAGGTTGTTGTAAAACTAAAGTAAGTATCTACTTTCAACAAACATCTACAGGGGGGCATCTAATTGATCTGAAGCATCTGCCCTTTCATTAGACCCCTTTCCAGATATTTTAGGGATAACCATTAACTTAGCTAGGCAGCTAGATACCATAACTGTAACGTACGTATTGTGCAGCCAGTAACAGGTCAGCGGTCATCTAAAAAAACAGAATGGAGTGAATATATACTTATTATTGCAGCGCTGCTTCTCCCAACAGTGTGTTCATCCTTGTTTCAAGTGATGCATTTATATCTCAATACGTGTGTATAATTTATATATATATATATATACGCACACACACACACTTGGTACATTGTGAAAACAAGGATCAGAACAATTTTAAGTTACAAATATAAAGTATGTAGTTAAACCAGGCAGTGGACCTTATCTCCCAAATTCAAATTGTAAACTCAAATTAAAATTCTGAATTTACAAAATGCTATACGCATGGATTGTTTATTTTACGGTGTTTTCATGCAACACAATTCATAGTTAATCTTCTAGGGTTTATTGTATTGTCTGCCTTCCTTACCCTTATCATATCGCAAATATCAGGCAGACAAGCTTTATTTTATGTTTCTATTGCATGAGAAATGATAGAAGCAATTATTTGTACATTGATTTCAGGTGCAAAGAGTCTGAATCTCCGCATGCAGTTACTGTATATATGCTCGAGCCGCAAACTTGCCAATACGTTCTTGGAGTAAGTACTAGAGTATTTATACTGCTGGTGGCGTTTGCATTTAAAGTAAAATGTGCAAATAAGCATTCTTGTTTAACTTGTAGTTTAATGTGATTCTATTTAGGTGCCAAGATCTCAAACAATGAGAAATTCCAGTTTCAACTTTAACAAGCTGTATTAACTTAAGAGAAAGTAGTCTAAAGTTTAAAAACATGTACAGTTACAGAAACTTTTGGGACCTCTCAGGTCGCCTCGTGGGGTGGAATAAGGAAGAGACTGCTGTGGTCCCAAAAATAAAGTAATTCTGAAATCTTGCAATGTAAACCGATTCAATTATCCAGTAAATTTACTTGGTATGGTGTTCCAGGAACATAATTACAGTTGGCTAGGACACATTCTGTACTGTTCAGAAATAGCAGTATATTCATATATTTTTTGTATTCTGTTTCAGGTGGAGTCACCAGTAATTTGTAAAATTTTGGATACTGCAGATGAAAATGGACTGCTTTCAATACCCAATTGATAGTGTAAAGTTTTGCCGGGACCTGTAATTACAAAGGTTGAATTTGTACAAACAAATGTTGATGCCCTGCTGTGTATATGTATGTGTGTATATATGGAGTTAATACATACAGTTTTAAATAACTGAAGGGGACCTGTGTCTTTCATTGACTTTACGGACTAAAATTAGTAAAACCTTGTCACAGGATTAGCATAATAACTAATATTTATAAGAATTATTAACCGTAGGTGAAAGGGAGTCGCAGCATGAGAGTAATGCGTACAATTCTTTGTTTTGTTTTACTTTGGCTAAAGCTTTACCCTAATCTAAATTGAATATATAAAATACAGAGGGGGGATAAAAGTCATCCAGAATCCACATAACGAATATCTGCAGCCCCCGAGGCTGCCATTGAAGGAAGCATATTAGAACAAAATGAAACCCAAGTTTTTTTATCGATACCAACTATATACCGCACTCTATTAAGGAGCTTCCAAAATTCCTACATTTTACAATTCTGTACTCTGTATACTCCATTAGGTAGGCCTGTTTAAACCAAAACAAGCAATATATGTTTTAGAATCTTACATGCATGCCATATGGATCATGACAGCCTGCCTGAACAATAGGGACTAAGCCAGCTGGGTGAAGTTATTTATCTTCAGGGTTTCGAGATGTGCCGTGTTGCTGGTACTTACGGTAAAGAGGAAGCGCCAGTATAATTAGATGCTGGAAATTGTTTAACTCCGGTGGAAATGTGAATGATCATTTACTTGACCCAACCTAACGCTAAGAGCTTGAACTCTGGTCTTTTCTGCTTTTAACCATAATAGATATGCATTTTTTTTGGAGAGAAGATTACATCTGACATTTAAATATGCCTTCTAGGTTTTGTAAATTCGGGGCTGAATTTTTATAAGGGTGCTTAGATCAAACAAAATCAAAAAGTATTTCACATCCGACCTCCATGAGAACAAGTCATCGTAATAGAAATCTGAAATGCAAGCAAAAATCCAAACGGAGAACAGAATATTACAAACAATCCATTTATTGGGTCTTAAAATAAACTAAGTATGCAACTGAAATATTAAGAGCTTTGGCACTATGCTAAACAGTGATTACGGCTGTGCGGCCACCTGCTGAATACTGCACTAGGAACACAACTGTGCTTTAAGTTCTCATAGCGTCACCGGCAAAGCTGAAGTGCTTTAAACGTAATGTATTCCTGCAGCAAAGACAGCAAATGTCTTTATGAAGGATGGAAAACAAACCAAAATAAGATCACAAAGTACCTTGTATGCAAACTGTCAATATGCAGCATTCGAGTAGCCTTACAAGCAAAGCAGAACCTGTGGACGTACTGTGCATTCAATGAAATGTAATTACTTGTGTAATGAAACCCAGCCAGAAATGAACTACGAGAAAAAAAAAAAGTTAAAGAAAATAATTTAAAAACACAAAGTATGGCATCTGTCCTGATACAAAGCCTTGGTATAACTTCAATGTCAGCGCTGTGACTCTTTACAAACCAATGCTGTAGCAAGTATCTTATGTAAAAGGTTGTATTCTGTACAAGTTATTACTATTGTAATATTTCTACAGTTTATACAGTTATGGAAAACATTCACAAAAATGTTTGTCAGGTCCTAATCCGGCTGAGAGACGTACACAGAGCATCCGTTAGTATTACCAAAGAGGCTAGTCTCTGAATCAAAATGCTGGATACGTTCATTCTGTCACAAACACATCCTCCAAACCCTTCCATTAAAACATATTGCCAAATGTTCTACGTCAGCCTTAAAATGAAATATATTTATATAAAAAACAAAACAAAAAATAAACTCCATCCGCTCGAAGACATCCGGGTTAAATGTCTTCTGTGAAATATTCTGGAACATTCTTCATTTGTCTTTGATTTATTCCAGTATGGGTTTGTGCTGAACCTAAAACACACAGAACAAAACTTTTTTCATTTCCAGAATGGATGAGGTACAGCAGGTCATACAATAAAGCCTCTGGTTTAATAAGCACACGCATGTATATTTGTATGTGCATGGATAATATAAGCCCACTGTCCAGACGGCCCAAAACAAGTTTGGGGGGAAATGGAAGTGTGCCAGAGATTATTATACAGAACCACAGCTGAGAGATCTGCAAGCAGGTATTTATTTCATACGGAGAATACAAAACTTCTCACGGCAGGATATAGCGCAGCACTCGCGCATATTCAAGGGGCATGACAAAACTAGAACTGAGTAATATATGCTGCGGTACCTCAACAAGATATATTATTCCACATAAAGGCACAAAATATATGTGCCTACACCCAGCTGCAACGTAACGAGAAGCTATAATTTTAGCACATGGACGATTTATTTACCTTTTATGCATAATAACAGGGAGACACCAAGAGGTCTGTGAGAACCAGTAACTGGTCATCTGTGAACTGCTGCTTGTGCTCTTGCCAGTTGTCGTGGTGTGTCCTCCGAAAATTGGATAGTGTTTTCTTCACGGTCATCTGAAAGTAATCAGTTCTCAATGTGAGCCAACAATGCATGTGGTTCTCTTTCTCAAAATACCTTTAGGATTTCCCTTTCAGTAAATATTAAACGCCTAAGATTTTCAATGCGAAGAAATGCTAACCATTTTAAACTTCACCGAAAATGCATCTTTTCAGAGAAGCCTATTTGATGGGCAGTAAAGACGTTAAAGATTACCTGGGGGTCATGCACAAGAAATGGACTTGTAAAGTGGTCTTATAGCACTAAATGGCCCATTCCACTGGTTGCTGTGGCGACGTAGCATTCCGTTATACCACAAGAGTTCTGGTCGCCCCAAACAGTCATTTGGAAGAGCTCCGAGATGATGGGATGTCGGTGTTTTCAAATAAACACAGTCTGTAGTACATAAATCTCATCACAACAGCGCTTTCTTCCTCAATAAACAAACAATGCCTTCTGCCGAACAAACTGTTCTTGCTTCCATTGATCCCTAAAATCTGGACTTTCTTCTTCATCCTCTGCCTAGTGACCCTGGTCTAGCTGCTTGTTTTCACAGAATATCGGTTTATAAACATTCCCTCAGCTGGAAGGATCAGCAGCACTAAACATAGTTACCTCTATGGGCTGAGGGTCATTCAGATGGGCACTGAGGTCCATCAGAAGTTGTGGCATCCACGTAGGTACATCATATGGACTGGATAAAATGCAAGCACTGAGTCCCAACACACCAGCGTGACGTTTCACCAAGTCTAACACAATAAAAAAAAAAAATTACAAAAATTAGAAGCATTTTACTTACTGGCCACAAACACCACGACGTTCTGATATGTATACCAATTAATGATGCCTCCATAGTTAATACCATTAAGCACGGGAGCTAGCAGTTTACCTGCTGATGGTATAGTGTCTACAGCCATGCCCAGGTCTCGCTTCCTCTTCTTGGGTAGTCTTGTCTTGCAAAGCTGTTCAAAATGCACCTGCATCGAGCTATCCATGCGCAGAAAGTTACACTGCAGAAGTCCGCTTAGTGTGGTGGCGGCCATTTCTCTTACCTATAGAGAAAATATTGATATATATATATATACACACACACACACATACATACATATATGTACACACTCCTGTATGTATTGTATGCAAGCAACACTCCACAATAGACATTCTGTAACAGTTTACAGTATAGTATAAAAGTTTACAGCTGGATCAAGTGATGTGTAAGGAGTTAATGGGTTAAAAACCCAGTGACCTTTTAAAATAAATGTGTGTGTGAACCAATTGAGCACCATGATTACAATTCCTATGGCCAATGTCTAGCTTTTACTTGCTGAAATAGTTAATTACGCTGATACATCGACTAAGTACATATTGTAACAGCTTAACAAAATGTGTTAATATGGGGTAGGTTTCCTCAGTGTTAAAATAAAGTAGATCCTTGAACACAATGTTCTAGAGCTCCACAAAAGGCAAGAAGTACACCAATTAAACAGAGCAACTATATAATAAGGTTATTCACACGTCCACTGATCACATTGATCAGTAATCGTGAGATAGAATGCAGAAAATCGATGAGCAATTTGTGGGCCTTGCTGGAACCTGGATAATAAATGAAGCACTCAATGTAAATGGAGGGGCAAAAGGAGGCTCAGCTGTTAAAACGCTTACTATGGAGTCTGAAATGTCCCCTTTTTCGTTGTGTTCCAGGCACCGAGAGCCATCTCACTACAGCCTAATTACCCGTTGAGCTTCCACCACTTTACTGCTCCTTATCCACCACCTTCTAATGTACTACCCAGAACAATGAAAGCCGCCACAGCATCCTCTGCCGTTCCCCTGAAAAACGAACTCAATTCTAACTATTACTGAACACACAGAGCAGCCAAAAGGTGAATCACAGGAAGGTGTATGAGATATTTAGGTACTCTGAAACTACTAAACCGGTGTCTGTTACCTCCAATTGTTCATCTGCCATTAGTTGTAGAACCAACCATCTCACTCCTTGTACTGCTTCTTCATTGTGAAGGAAAATAAAGAGATTATAGAAAACCATGGTCTGGATGTAGGTCAGAATGGTGTATCGCGCATGCCACGAGCTGCTTCTTGCTGTCTAGGGATCACAAAGAAAAAAAATTATTAACGCAGATATTAGGACCAAAGCAAAAGCCATCATTAAATAAGTATTACAGCCCATCAAACCGTCAAGTGACACAACCAAAAGTTACTCACTTGTCGCAACACATCCAGAACCAAAGGCACCTGCTCCGGGTGCAGCAATCCTTGTGACATTAGGGATAAGCACATCTTTGCATCTCTTTTAAGCTCATCATAATTGTTATCATTTTCAACAGGGGCAATCTACAAACAAAATCAGTATGTACATTAAATAGAATATTAGCACATATGTAACATACATCATACTGTGATGAAAACACCTACAAAACAAGCCTTACATACATCTACATGTACGCTGTTCTCATTAAATATCTGGTTTCAGTGAAAACCTGATCTAGAACTTTACAGTGTGGTTTCAATGAGTAAGAAAACCCCAATAAATAAATAAAATACATTGACACAAACACACATTATGCAGACCTTAAACAGCAATGGTAGAAGCTGTAACTGCTCTGGAACTGCTGCGCAAAAGGATCTCCCGGCACTCGCCATAATCCATTTCAAAACTGGAAAAAAGTAACGTAGTATTTAGTTAATTAAGGCTAGACTTTTTGATATCAAAAACCTCCCTTGATGACCATTTGCCAACATAGACAGTGTTATGTTTGAATACTAATATATATATATCTATCTAACCAATTTCTATTGTCACCTATACCTAAGATGACAAAAGGTCCCCATTAATGAATGAGTTTCCTCTTTTCAGCAATGGGGATGGTTTGCGCTTTTAGGTATTGGCAACAATAGAAGACAAATAGACGTTGATTTCTGCTTATTTTACCAGAATCCAAGTTTGTGTTCGACAGAAGTGCCGACGAGCTACTTGATGTGCTGTGATGGCTGTGGAGCCAGACAGTAAAAAGAGACAAAGACCGGAGATCCAGATGAAGACATCGAATTATTGTTTTTTAGAATTTTTTTTATACTATTGATGTGTGTGTGTGTGTTGCACTTTAATACTCCTAAAATTACTCACCATATTAAAGATTTAAAAAAAAATATTTTACAATTAAAAATTAATTTACACATGGGGGTCTCATGGCGACAAAATAATCCAATTTACCATCTTTTATTCACTTGAGCTGCATATTTGAATCGAAAGCATTGCACAAAACTGAAAATACTGTTTTGGGGGCTTAATGAGCTGGATGGATCATTTAACCATTTCCTTGTGTTTTCATGACTCTGGTCATCTCAGGCCTTGCAGCAAGGCTCAAGTACTTACTTGTCTTCATCAGTTTAATGGCCTGGGTTCTTTCATCCATGTCCCCTTGGCCGTTCTCCTCCATTATGTGGTTCTGGATCTCCTCGTCGGCTTCCGTAAGAGGCTTCAGCTCATCAAGAACCCGAGCCGTGAATTCTGAGACGCGAGGAGACTTTGTTGGGGCAGTATTTGGCAATGAAATATCAATCATGAAGATATAGGTCAAAACACTGCAAACGAAACACAATGTTAATCACACACTCTTTCCAAAGGGGTGGTGATACAGTAGCGTATTCACAAAACAAGGGACTGTACTGTTTCTATGGTGATTGCTCAAATAATAGAATGTTCCCCTCTGAATTGCCCTTTCTTTACAACTAAAACCTCTTTAAAAATTATGTAATATTATATATAATATACTACATAATGATACATAATCATAACATACATTATGTATTTCTGAAGCCATGGTCTCCAGAACTGGCCAAAATATTCTAAATAAGATCTCAGCAGTGATCCAGAAAACTCCATTACTATTATGAAGTGCTTAGTATTTCAGCTACTTATTCCATATCAAATTATTTGTTTCTCGAGATAGAAAGTAGACTTACGAGATTTAAAATGTAGTCGTTTCCCAATAAATGTCTAGCTGTAAGTTTTAACTCAAAATGTAAAATACACGCTTACTGGAATGTTCTCGAGCCTGTGATGTGAACATACAAAAACTTGATCTTCCAAAAGAAAAAGTAGGAAGAAAAAAAGTACTTAAAAAGTCCAAAAGCTTGTCCTATAAGAAAGAACTTGACCTCTAACTTTTTGATTTTCTGGACTCTCAACTGCAGGCTTCTGAATATTGTACTAAATTCAAGACAAATTTCGAGCAAAATACACAAACACTACATATAACTGATAGAAACACAAATTGTGCAAAAGAGATAATTTGGGAAATTAATCCAAAACAAACTATGCATTGGTTATTAGAGAGCCTTACCTCCCGATGCGTTCTCGGACGTTCTTGTACACTTGGGTAAGCTTTGGTTCCAGGTACTTCAGTAACCTGTGGAGAAGTTCTGGAACTCTCCATTCCTGCTGCGCAAGACCCCCCTGAAGCACGTACAGGCGACTGCGATCAGAGACAGAACAAAGGTGACCAGA
The DNA here is from genome assembly GCA_009364415.1 of Spea multiplicata. Classification (NCBI taxonomy): domain Eukaryota; kingdom Metazoa; phylum Chordata; class Amphibia; order Anura; family Pelobatidae; genus Spea; species Spea multiplicata. Next base: position 120,827 of record VKOC01000785.1, on the reverse strand, counting down.
GAATATATTACCCGAAGACCATTACAGAGCACTAATCCACAGACAGGGCAAAAGCTTGGAAATATCCCAACGATAAAGGAATGTCTTTAAAATGAACCAGGAATGCATACATATCAATGCGTATCCGATGGAAACGGCAGAATAAGACAAATACTACATACATTCTGAATAATGTTAAAAATAACATACAGAAAAAAATGGGAGAACGTGTACAAATGTACAAAGGCCTTATCAAGAAATGATTCAATGACAGCTGCGTTTACGAGGCGATCATGGTGGAAAAGCGGTATAGCAACCGCCATAGCAACCACCGAATCCCTTTTCCCCAATTGCTCCATGTTTGCACTGACTTACCATGCGTCCACGAAGGAGCCTCCTTCCCCGTTAACCGGGGACTCCAGCAGCAGCTCAAACAACCAGTGCAGTTTGCGGGGGTCTCTGCTCTCCTGAAATGAAACATCACAAACTCTGATCACAAGCGATATACATTTTCTTGTGTAAATGTTAGACCTCAATAACCTGTGTGACTTCATCACTAGTCTAACCTCTAGAACGGAGTTCTTTTGAGGGCACACAGCAGTGGACCTATATAAACATGAACAAAATCTACATACAACTACAACCTTGTTCTTCCTATAAGAACCCAATTTAAATTAAGATTGCACATCACCCGTCGGTAAGGGATTACACACTGATACTTACACACGATGTTGCAATACACGTCCCCCAGTCACCGTAAGATTCCACCGTGATGTTGCTCAATGCTGTTCTCAATAACGGACACACCAAGCTCCACATACCTTCCACCTGTCCAGACAAATTATTATTATTCATGAGCAGTCAAGAAAAAAAAAAAAAAAACACACGGTATATATCTTCCTTACACTTCTAATACATTAGGATACAAATGTATATTTTATCTATAAATAAAAGAACCAAAGAGGAATTTAATTGTTTTTTTCTACAATGTGTTGCCATTTTTTTTCATTATTTTATAAGTTTTATATAGTTTGGGTTTTTGTCAGTTTGTTTCACCAACTACACGACCTACTACAAAAACTAAAGATATGATATCAACCTATTAACAGTTTCAGTCCCCCTTAGCTCTACACGATAAATAAAACAATTTCAAAAAAAAAAATCACTACCTCCAAACCCCTTAGGGTATTAAAAATATGTGATAATATCTAAGGGTATTTATCTAGCGTAATATCTAAAGCATGGACGTGGCCCACTTAAACATGAAAAACATGTATGTGGGGAATGACTAATCAGGAGATGTTGAACATAAATTGGGTCATGCATCTACAGCATAGAAGACATTTTAAGCAGAATTGTAAAAAATATATTTTTTTCTACTTTAGTATATATTTTTTAATCTATTATCACTAATTATATTTTATATAATTCTATTATTTTAAAAGGCTCTCCTGAACTAAATGGTGTATAATTAGTGTGGATACATAAAATATGGAAAGGGGAAAATAAATATCTGGTCTGAGAATCCCTGCGACTGAAGGGGTTAAGCCGAAGGCACAATCACTGAGAGAGGGTTCACCTTTTCAAAAGTCCAATGTTTGGAACCTCTGATTAAGCCAGCGATGATCTCCGCCACACACCGTTGTGTGCTCTCATGGGAGTCTTCAACCAACCTCTCCAAATGGGGCTTCAATACCAACAAGAAAGCATCGTCATAGTTCCGAAAGAGACCCTAAAATGGTAGAGAGAGGTTTGTGAACTTTGTCCAGACAAATTAGGCAAATTAATTACAGACATGGAACAAACTAGACACCAATACGGGCATCCCCTTCCTCCAGATGTCTGCTGTGGATCACATTCTGATTCTTTGTACCATTATGGCTTTTTATAGATAACCCCAATAATATTATGTTTTGTTTGGGGACAAAATGTGATTTTAAACAGGACTTCCACTACAGCACAAATTTCTTTTTAATGGAACATAAAAGGTGAACCTCAAGACCCAAAATTATTTGTGTTTTCCTACACAAAAATGGTTGGTTTTTTTTTTGTTTGTTAGTTTTCTATATGGGACGTTTACCTCTAAGGACACGGTGATTTATCATCTACAGACTCAATAGCTTGCACTCATTTTTGGGGTTTTAAGGAGAAATACTAGATGCATTTTGTCTTCCATGTTCTACAGTAATAGCGAGTAGGAGAGACTCCTTACTTTTATATACATGCCGGTATCCGAGGAGTTTGACTCATGATATGGCTCTATTTCCATAAAAGATCAGCGGCAGCTCTCAGAAAAGGACTTTTCCTTCCCTTACAGCTCCCGTGTTCTGCATTCTGCCCCAATTTAATGAGGACGTTCTAAGAACTTAGCCTTTTAAACATTGTTTTAAAAGTTACTATGAAAAGAATGACAAACCTTAAAGAGACAAAATCTCCGGGGGTTAAATTTGTCCTTTCCCTTTCTGTCTTCCAACGATAGAAACTTGATCAACTGGTCGACAAATTTTTCATCAGTAAAATGATCGTAGATTACTTGCTCTGGCTGTCGAGAAAATTAACGGAAACATAAGAATGTAATAGCTTAATAATACCTAAAATGTGCATTGAACTTTTCCCCCGATATACAGCATTTTCATTTATCAGGCTTCTCAAACCATAAATGCTTTTAATGCTCTTATACTTTTACAGCCTAGAATATTAATATAAATTGATTTACTTACTTCTGACATTTCTTCTCTTGTTCTCCCAAGCTTCGGTTGCTTATCGGCTGAGGCGTACACCAGCATTCTCCTAGTAAAGTAACAAACACCTGAATGGCATGCTTTTAGACTGAAATTAATACGTCCGTTGGCGAGAGGGGTTATCGGGGTAGCACGGGGAGTTGTACAGACGGAAAGTGATTGTAATGCAGCATTTGGAAAGTTTTCAAGCTTGCACTGCTAATCTCTTTACATCTGTATATTGCTGCATTTTTGACAATACAGACATTGTAAAATAGGCAACATACTGCACATGGATGACAATCTTCAGGTTGTTCCACATACTACATACATACATACATTAATATAAGATCATGCACATATGAACTCAACACAGATGCTACACATCCTTCTCACATACTACTGCACATACATGTAATCCATTGAGTAGCTTCACCACAAACATGGATTCATGTAAACATACAATGTATATGGCACAGGAATATATGGATATTGATAAATTGCTGAAGGTAAGGCGTATATTGGGTAAACGTCACATGTTAATACTGCTTATGATTAGGCGCCGTTCACGGCATGAAGCACGGTAAGTCCCCGGCACCTGCGGCACCTTAAAAGAACTTTCCTAAAATGATCCACTATATTTCCGTTAATATTGTTCATAACTAACCCCAAATACTTGCAATACGGTCATACATAAGTGTATTCATCATGGCGGCATGTAATATCCTTTAAGCAACAAAAAGGCATTAAGGCACAGCATCTACCAATCACTTTAATGATATAAAGCGCAAGAGATACGACTTGTGTTCTGCTCGCTGAATGCTACAGACTGGCTTCTAACTGAAACACCAGAAACACCTAACAGATCATGGGAGACATGAACTGGCTTACAGCGTCCCACAACACCAACAGCGATCACCATGATATATCACATTGTATTTACCATAAACCAAACCAAAAGGCACATGACGCTGGGTTATCACACTTACTGAGGCCACATGGAGTATCCCCAATGAGTCTTCTCCACGAAACAGCACGATTCCCAGGTCTCCTTAGTCTTTGGTAGGTTTGCACCGTCATAAAGTAACCACTGGTTGTCAGGTCTGTCCCCGCACAAAATACCATCCGGCTTCTTACATCCACCTGGCAAAAGTTACATAGAACAAATATTTGACGTATGTAGAACAGTAAAAGTGGCAGAGATGCATGTATACAGATCCTATGTACAGAATATCAGGCAAGCTATACAGTACTTTGCTTACATATCAGTACTATCAGAGTAATAAACCAACCCGTACTTCATAGTTTCCTAGTTAAGATTTAAGTACTCTGGTTATGTTCTGCATACTGGCATCATAACACTATTACATTTTAGGAATAAAAATCTAAACATAACCTTATTTCAAAGCCGCCATTAAATAGCACTCATGGAACCGGCAGAGCTCTACCCTCCATGTATACTTACTGATTTTGTACGGGCATACCGTCTCCGCCACATGCGGTCTCTTTAATTGCTTTAAAATTCCAGCAACAGTGGAGATAGCCATCTAATAATAGACAGAGGGAATGTATGTTAACCATGTACTTCTGCAGCGTTCTCTAAATATAACACACAAAATCCATATTTATTACAAGACAGACAATCTTATAGACACAATAAACTTCTCAGATTTGTTTGCCGGAATTGTTTTTTTGGGGGGTTTCCCGGCAGAGAGCACGCATATTTTTAATGCTTTTAGTGCATTTGTGAAAACATTTTCACCCCCAGCATCTCCGTAGTAACGCTAAGACCATGTGCTTGGCTCAACCTAGCATTGTCAGGGGCACACGTGTGCAATCAACATACTAGCGTGCACGTCCACACATGTGCAATCAACATACTAGCGTGCATGGGAGCACACGCACCACTACTGACCAACAGCACTTAAATGGACAGAGACACCGTTTACTGACAAACGGGAAGAATGTCAACCGATCGCTCCATTTCAGCTCAGGTGGATAAATCTACAGAAGGGTAGGAAAGCGAGGACTGCCTATCAAGCCTGTGTGATAACACTAAAGAGCCGCGCGATCCCGCTGAATGCTGGAGATAACATAGGCAATATCAGGAAAGGGTTTTATCAAACGCACACGGGAATAATAAAGAAATAGTTTAGTACTTGTGCTGCGCCTGTCTTTAGTGTCTAGGAAGGAGATTAAAATGCACATTAAGAGGGGAAAGTGCATGAGACAAATACCCAGCAAGAAGTATAGAGCGACCACTGCCGGTGGTGTCTGTAGCTCTCTTTTCCCTTTTCAGTTCCATTATTACAGAGCAGACGCTACAAGAAGCCAAACGTACCTTGCGCACAATGAGCGCGTCATGATTCAGACACTGCACCAAGTATCTGATCGCACGGACAGGTAGAACATTATCGTCCCTCAGGAGCAACGACAGAAACCCAATGCCAATGTGTTCAAACTTCCAGGGGCTGAAAAACAGAACATGTCAACATCTGCACAAAAATGCTACGTAACAACAATAATAATAATAATAATAATAATAATAATAATGTGGGGTGTGATGCACGCAAGTCAGACAAGTTACCACCAAGGAAACACAACCGACATGTTACCCAAGGAACAAGCTCATGGATGACAGATAAGCCTGATATCCCTGCTTAAAGCATTATTCCCATGAGCTGGTATCCATTCACTCCTGGAAATCCTCCCCCTGGGGGGGGGGGATTTAAAGAGGACCACATAAAAGCCAAATAGTACAATACTAGAGAGTCCGATACAAAGTACGACCGCTAACTGGACAAACAATAGTACAAAAATGTGTTCAACAGTCACAGGAATAGTTAGACACCGGACACGCCATCAGCTAAAACCATTTCTGCATCTTTACAAATAAGTGGATCCCGAGGCTGACATTTTTTTGCTACTGGAAAATGTGGAAGCAGATATTGTTAATTAGGTCTAAAAGGAGCAAGGGCAGCTACCCAGCCCATATGAAAACCAGTGCCGTCTACTGGGTACCTGATTACAAAAATAACATTTACGCCAGGCAGACATACAGAAAATGATTATTTGCAAAAGATGGGAGCAATCCAGCATATACAAGCGTCCCAGTCCAACACAATTCTAAATAAATACCTAACATCCAACAAAGTCCCTGGAAATTCAGTCTGCATATTGACATTAATACAAGTAATATCTTCAGTTTTACTTAACATCCAGCAGACTTACAGGTTTCTTTGCGTGACGCAATCCAACAGAGTATTGATCAAGCGTTCATAGTTCCTGTAAAACAAGTAAAGCCCTAATTAAAAGGACATTTAACAAAATCAAAGGGGGATCTTAAGCACAAATAAACTATTGCATATCAGAGTAAAGCCCTAGCTTCGCAGACTGCAGGCTCACATGTACCGGTATGTCTCAGACGTGTCTGTTTTATTGGACATTTGTATATTGTTCATTTTAAAGCTGCTCGCTTTCTTTACATCGTTACTGCAACGGTGTATCGTTTGTGAAATAAACTGATAAAGAAATTTAGATGGAGCTTTTTCTCTGAAAAACTCAAGGCATATTCACTAACAATCTAAATAGCAGAGAGCACAGCTTATATATGGATTTGATATCTGGAATCTTTATAGTCAAAAGAGAAGAATAGATGTGTTTGTTATTTAATAAGATATTATCTACTATTACCAGATATACTAGATAATAAGAATATACCCCCCCCCCCCCCGTAGCCACATTGGGAATAGAAACGTACCGCAAAGACTCCGCATTCTTCTCTTCTTGCCTCTTGATTGCTCGGCAGATTTCGTCAGGATGGGGCAGCTGTAATTTGGCAGGTGGGTGATTTGATTGCTGCAGAAGAATGCCAACTTCTATGCATGTCTCTGGTACCTTAAATAAGGTAAAAAAGGTCAATTAAAACCTGCACTACCTTTTTACCCGACATGCTGAAATAATTAGAATAAGAATAATAGTGAATGAATAATTTCAGCATGATGCCCAGTATATCGGCTATCTAACTGTTCCACCCACCCTGTCGAACTAAAGACATTTTCTAACTAAGTGCAGCATTAGTACATGTTTCCTTATTTATGTGTTTTGGAAGAAGCGTCACAGTGATAGGTTATTGCTATATAAAAGGAAACGCTTTTTAACCCCTTAATGACAAAGCCCGTACATGTACGGGCTCAAAATGCATTGTTTTCAATGGGTTTAGGGACCGCCCATTGTCCTTAAGGGGTTAAATGCATGTGTTTTTATTCATTTAAAACACCAAGGGAAGAATCCAATGACAGATCTGTTAAGGTTTACTTAACATATCAATGATTTTTCTACACTGAACAGCAAACTGCTCCAGAAACATAAAACAACATTAATCAAATGAAAAGCAAATCTTCACATGATATATATACGAAACTAACTTCATGACTCCCTATTGTTATATAGCTAGTGAATTACTGATATATATATATAATTAAATAAAGTCCATTTTTATACATACTGAAAAATCCAAGCCAATTGTCTCATACTGCCGATGGATCTTCTCTGCCAAATCATCAAAAAGGCGCACGATGGATGGCTTCTCTAAAGACATTGCTTTGCTGAGACCAGAAGAGACGATAGCCGGCCAAGTCTGCACGATGCACTCCCAGTCGTGGAGGTTGGCTAAGCAGACTCCACCATGATTCCCAAGCAGACAATACAAGGCACCCTGCAAACCGGAGACATAGTGATGATTATGTCCATCGGGTACAGACAAATCACTTTTACAGGTCACTTTCTGTATATATTTTTATGCTGTGCATATCTGCAGGTTCTGACCAAACCTCAGGGTTGAGCAGCCCCTCCTGCCACACCGATTCCTCACTAATGGTGTCCAGAGAAGGCTTCAAATGGCATGAAAGTCTCTTTTGGGCTATAATGCAGTGCATTATTGATAAGCAATAAAGCCGTGACAAATTATATAGGACTTGCCAAACTTGGGGTATTGTGACATAGTGGCAGGGCAAGCAATATATGCCCCTATAGTACAACAAAATCCCTAATATTTATGCGTTATACAGGCATTTTTGGATAATACATGATCACAATGCACAGAATTCTTGCTTTTGTAAATGCATATAAATCCATCGTTCAGACAATCATATTCACTTCAATGCATATGATAGCTAAGAGGTCTCTGTAAATGTGGGGGTCCCGATATGCGTTTGTCCCGTCTTCTGGCACCCAGCAGGCGATTTGCTCAGCCAAACACATCTCCTTTCACCCAATATACTCACCTCCGGCCTGGCTAGGAGAAAGAAGACAGAGCTCCCTTTAAGTTAAAAGTTTTCTTGGAAGGAAGGGGGGACGCATCTGCAAGGTTCTTTTGTCTTTTTTTTCCCCTAAATTTGAACAATGCATGTCAAAGTTCTTACAAAGCACTTTTTACATGCATTGTTTTTTCTAGGGGCATCGCTGGGACACTTACTAATTAATGAGGATAAACAATGGATAAGACTAACTAAGCAAATTAAAGAAAACGTACCAACCCCCCCATAAAACCGAGGGTATGGAATCCTTACTTTGAACTGTTGCTGAGTGACGTCCTGCCTCTCCGGACGCAGGAATTCAAGTACAAGAGGAATTATATCCCGGCAGCAGAAATTGTAGGTTCCCAGAGCTGTGAAAAATGCTTGCTGAGCTTTGTTTCGCACCTACACAATACAATCAGTGTGTTACACATCATACTGAAGCAAGAAAAGTAAACACAACTGCATACACAGACACAAGGTATATAAAGCTCTATATAACAGAATGTCTCAGCTACCAGGATACATTTAAATCCTGTATTACAGTATTAGAAGCAAATCATTGAGACTTTACAAATTCATTTAAGTTTGGGATGTATGCGGCTCTTTAATGGACTGGTCTATAAGAACAGCCACTGATTAAAAATATTTTAACACATAATATTACAATATTTAGGGATAGGACGTACTTGACCTGAAATGTCCTATATATATATACTAAGCTTTATTTAGATTTTCCAGGCTGGAGATTAATACATCACATTCATGTGTGATACAAACTGCAGAGGTCTAACTACAGTACAACTATAGCACACAATGACACTACTCACTTGACCATATGAGCTTGTAGACAATCTCAGAAGATCCCTCAGCATGTCCTGGTGGACATTTTTATACTCGCAGCCTTCAACAGTTAACGTTCTCAGCTACAAAAAAAAATCAAGGCATTGCATTCCCACATTAATAGAGACACCACAATGTTTAGGTACAATCTACATCTCAATATGTGTGCTTGATTCGCAGCACCTACTCAGTAGGATCCTTGTTGTCGAGTTGGACATGCTTAGAATTTAAGTTGGCAGGCAGCTGATAAAATGTTTCAAGCATTACTATATGAATTCTGTGTGGCTCATCACAGAGGAACTTTACATTCTCTACCAAAAGGTAAATTCTAAAGCTGCCGTATATAAACGCATACACACACAGACTATATTTCCATACTGATGCCCCACTGAAACGGCAAAAACCCAAAACATAGAGAATACGAACAAGAGTCCCAGATTAGACTTGGTTCGCCGTGTACCTCGTGCTGAAGCATTACTCTGTCAATCAGGAGGGCGCGGATGTGCTGTTTCTTACCCTGAAGCTGAAACAGACAGAGGAGAGAAAGTAAAATATTTGGGTCAAACACGTCACACATCTCCTCAAAATCTATCTATATAACAGGTTCTGGAGTATATCTCAGCTAAGAACATTACATTAAGATCTCAAGAGTTGGGACACCATGTCTTCTGAGAATGTTACTGGTAACAATTCCTTTTTCCAAATGTCACATATTTTATGGATTTATCTGCTTTGTGCCTTCTAAAAATGCACACCTACATTTCTGGAACATTGTTCCTTGCACTTTAAGGCCAGTGGCTGATGAATGACTTCACTTTCGCAACATGCGGCGCCTGAGCAGACTTAGATAGGAAGAACTATCTAATCTGGTATTTACCTGGTGTGTCCACCGGGCAGTACACGACATTATAATGTATATGTGTGTTCAAACATTTCCTGAGTCTTCAGTAAAATCAGGCATTGAATACACAATCCTGTTTATAAAACCACTAATGATGACTGTAAACCATCAAACATCTATGTAAAAATCTTACAAGGACATCCTTTCTCTATCAACAGCAAAGGGTTTTTGTAAACATGTAAGTTTAAAAAAGTCTATGTTTTACAAACCCGATTTTCCATTGACTTTTTGACCAAAGTAAAACTCTTCCATCGGGAATCAAACTCGTGTTTGTGAGATCCTTGGAACTGCAGAAGGTCCCCAATAATCTGCCAAAAAAATGAAGTGAATTTCAGAGACAGATCACAAAAAAACACAAATTAGAGAAACACTTCTTTGAATAAGATGTATACCTTTATTATTAGGAACAAAGACTTGGTGTCATCTTCTGAGTGGTCAAGGATATAGTCTGTCATTGGGAAGAGAACAGACATTAGTGGGCAGCCTACATCGCAAGATTAGTTATCACAAAATGGAACATTTATTTTAAGAAATAACACTTACGCAAAAGTTTCCTGAGTATTTTTGAAATTGATTCTCTGTAGTTTTCTTTACGATAGTCTAAAAATAGAGGGGGAAAAAAACACTTAAACATTTTAACTATAAATGTATAGAACTAATGCTGCTCTAAATAGAAGAAAACAGAGAGAGATCAAGCTGTTGGAAGTTAATCATTCCTACCTCTTCTGCATGTTCTCTGTAACACAACTATGTATTATACACTCTATGCCACCAGTATGTTCTAATTCACTTTTAGCATATGAATCCCTAGTCCAGTTACTGCAGTCTGTAACCTTTTGAAAATGATTCTATAAATTATATTATTGATACATTTCCTACATACATTTTCTGATATTGATGGGGTACCTATCAAGTACTCAAGTTGGACTAGCACATACTGAGCTGGAAAACTGTACTAAAAATGGATCAAATGCCTGTGAGCAGAGCTCTCACACCTTTTGAAGGCTTTGCCTTGGTCTTTAGAACATTGGGTATTAAATACTGGGCTTCAACACTAAGTTCCTACCAAAGCAGTATGGGCAAAATGACCATTTCAATCATAAAGATCCAAACCAAATAAATTGGTAGAACTCATCTTGTAATGTCATGAAATGTTAAAGGGAACCAACTTACCGTAGTGAATACCAGTGAAGAGCTTGGTCTCATCCAAAGACACCATGCTTGTAACCCTACACAAGACAGATGTTAGCATAATACACGTGCAACATAAGCTCAATATATACATTATAGAAAATGACAATGTGTAACCTTTGGGGGTCATCCAAAGTTAAGTTATATGGGCTGGTAGAAAAGATTTCAGGCATGAACGATTTTACAATCATGAGACATGGTGGAATTGAGACCATTTAAAGAGGCCTAGGAAGCATATCTAACTATGTGGAGAACTTGAGAGAGATGTCAATCTAAGGGACATATAAACTCCCATGAGCTCAATTTATACCAATTTCTTCAGGCAATGGGTAACCAAAAGGGTTCTGGGAAAGAATGACCAATGAAACATTCTAGCCATATTTTAGATGTCAGGCCTTAAAATGATCATGTCTCACGATAACCTTGCATGGGTATGGGAAAGAGTTGTAGAGGCGAGGGAGAAAGAAAAAAAGGTTTAAAGAAGGAACTAGAATATTAACATGGTTTGCTTAATTGACCCACAATGTAAAATATTAACAGAAATGAGACCGTTACTTACAGATGGGTTACTCGCTCTCCACGCAGAGGAGGTAGAAGATTCCCTGAGCCGGTGAGACAATTATGCACGATAGTCAGACACTGCTGAATGTCATCCCTTACAAATACAAGAAGAACAGTTTACTCTGGATTCATTCCCCAAAATATATTTGTTGAAGGAGTCATTTCTCTCCCTACCCCCCCCCCCTCACTAAGCCATGAGGCACAACCTGCAAAATCTATAGTTACATCAATTCTAATGCGTCTCACAATAAAAGCTTAAATGTCAAACATTTCTACAATTCTAAATAGGCAAGATTACCTGGACATCTCAATCTCTCCGCTGCCATAGCGCTCCAGTTTCTGTAGCTCTGGCTGTAGAAAGTGATCCAGAATGTAGTACGCAAAGTCAATCTCCTCCGCCGAAGGGACGTGCCACTTGATATTGAGGTTCCACAAATCACCTGGTTTCCCCCAGTCCTTTGCAATTAAAAATATAGCGGCTTGTCAGTGTGCTCTTACTGGAAAGGTAATTATATATTAAAAAGAGCAATAATGTTTGGTAAGGGCTCACAAAAATGTGGATTCCCTACCCAAATTGGCAGTGACACAATCAATAATCTACTATAAAGTTTTATATAATAATCCTAAACCCCCAGAAAACATCAATGTGAGCTATTAGTATTTTTCAAGTAACTTTACCCAGTTTCAGGTAAAGGGTAGGACAATATAGGTAATTGGTGAGCATTAGTAAACACTACCTTCTATTAGGAGATCAGTGCACTCAAGCATAAGAGACATGGGCATGCTTATAAAAATAACAAAAAAACAACAAAACATCTCAACAGCTAAAGAAATGTAATTGTAATAAAAAACATTTGATTTTATAACATTTAAAGGCTTACCTTGATAGGGAAATATTGAGACAGCGGCTTATCGAATCCCCCAGGTACACTGCAGTACTCGGTGGGGTAGATGAGAGTGCTGGAACGCAGCAGATGGTGGAGAAGGTTGCAGGACAACGTGTAGCCCTGCTTGCAGGTGAAGTGCAACGTGCGCTTTAGAATCTTTACAAGCTGATCTCTGTAAGGAAGCAGCTTCGCTCCGTCCACCCTCGTTATCTGCCGGGATAGAACAGAACAGAAATCATCCCCGAGAAACGCCAGAACACTGTCAAGCGTACATATAAAAATCAGATGCAATAAATAACTGGGTAATTATACTTTATACATATGACAAGGCTTTTCAAATAAAGTAGGGAACGATTATTACGACATCTGCAACAAATACAAACCGAAAGCTCCGTTTCCCTTCTATCTGATCTGTATTCTTTCTAAAGATAGAGTTAGTTCCTTATCTGCCCCCGTTTTCTTGCGGGTTTAAAACTATAAACGGGCAATGAGTGATTCTGCATATCTATAAGAAAACAGAACATTTCTTTACCTCAGACAAAAGCTGCAAATTCCACAGCAATTCCTTATCCAACTCTTCGTCTTTGAGGACATCATCGTCTGAAGGCGATAAGACATACACTCATTTATGATCTTGCTGAGCCCTTATTTTCATCGTACGGTGGCACAATATATGTTGGGTATAAAAGGGACCATCACAAGAAGATGGTGATTTTACTTAAATATGTTTAAGAAGTCAATAATGTCTGTTCACCAAAGAGAGTTGTGTTTTATTTTATGAAAGTCCAACCTGAACATTGTGAGGTTTCCCCAGCTAGGAGGGCACAGCTAGCCCTGAATAATGCATAGCGCAATGGGCGGGGAGACTGAAGAAATCTCGTTGACTGAACTATACATTATTCGGGGCCAGCCAAGCACTCCCTTCAGCAGAAGATCGCTGGGGTTTGTCCTGCATAGTGAAATCAAAGAGGTCAAAGCACAGCTCTCCTATGTCAACTCTTCCTTTAGACACGATCCCTAATGGTCTTTATAATATCTTTCACAGATGCTCCGTACACAATCAGCGTGTAAAAAACTAAAGGCCATTTAAATGATGTACCGAAGTCACAGCAATATATCTCATGCGCATTAAGAATGTGTTAAAATAATGACAAGTTATGCAAGTCGGCTGGGGGTTTTATGCTTGACCTAAAGGATATACAATATGTTAACAGAGACTTATAGAAATGCCTAATCATTTCATACTCACACTAACCTGGCACCACGGCCGCACACATATGCAGAGTATAGAGTAACAGTATATGCGTATAAGAAAATTAATCTGACCCACGTCACATTACGGTTACTGTTAGTGGTTTTCTGCATACAAAAGATACGGTGATACTTTTTAAGCTTTGCATTTCTATGCGCTATTCTAGGCGATTCTGTTGCCCGAGGTTGCCATCAAACATCTGTAGACACTTTGTCATTCATATAACTATTTTTTTTTTTTTTTTTTTTAATATATAATTTATTTGAATTTTTAAAATATATAAAAACAACATATAAAACATACACAACATATGAAGAATATACACAACAATTCGTTAGTAAACTAGAGTTACAACTCTTACTGATACAAAACCATTATAATTAAGGAATAAAATGAGCTACTCAGGTCCACTTCAAATAAACTACATTAATATCCTTAAACAGTAATGAGGCATATATAAATCTTCATAATACCCTACATTCATACGCATACACGCAAGACGCAAACAAACGAGAGTGGCGGTGGGAGGGGTAGAGGTTGAGTTATCGGTAACTATAATGTACTCCGAGGACACTATACCCATTGGGGTCTTTCATTTCATAAATACCTAATACAATCCACTATATGCAGACTTAAAGATCTTGAAATTTACTCCGATCTAAAAATATAACTAAGAAGTAAGATTTTAATTTCATCAATAATTAATTTGAATTCCAGGAGTAATACAAATTCAAATTCAGAGAGAGACTCAAGGGAATTAAAGTTAGCACCCAAAAGGTGATATCTATGTGATAGAGACAGAATCGTTTGAATAAATATCCATAATATAATTAAACCACAAGGACCATATCTGGTTATATCTAGACCAATTTTGATTCATCAAATAGAAATATTTCTCCATCTTAGTCATTCATATAACTATTGTGGGAAATTAAAACTAACCGCCATCGTCTGATGCAGTCACTTGATGAATGTTGCATTTATAAAGCTAACTCCCCAAGATACAGATCTTATAAGCCAAGTAAAATAATTACAATAGATTCAAAAAGAAAAGTAAGAAGAAGCCTTTGGACTTACTACTAGTGAGTTGCGTTATAACATTGCAGCAATGAGGCAGAAAGAGCTTCAAAGACTCCACAGGGCAACACTGAAAATATTGAATTACAAAAAACATGGCATTTTAACACACGTTTTTACAAGGAAAAAAAGTGCAGTTCAGATATTTTCATCTGCCATAACTGGGAAAACACTCTAAATGTAAATAAACCATGGTCGGCCAACCTGAACTTCTCCATCAATCGTGATGGAGGTCGTAGTGCTCACTGGCTTCATACTGGCCATATGTGGCCGCACCTGGTCATCACACACAAGTATCTGGCCAAGAAGGCCTGTTTGCTCAAGGCAGCTTTCAGACTCATATGTGCAAAATCAGACTACTCTAGAGAAAATGTATTCTACTCTGCAAACACTAATTATATATATATATATATATATATATATATATATATATATATATATATAATATATATATATATATATATCCCAAGATTTACAATTGCACACCAACCTGGTAGCTGCAGCAGTGATGCACATATATTCAGAAAGTAGTTGCCGGCACTCATGGGACTTGTTTTTAAATAATTTCACGAAACTCCGTATTACAAGTCAACGTTTCAGTCTATTTATTTATAGACTTTCATCAAGTCTATAAATGTCCTGATGAAAGTCTATAAATAAAAAGACTGAAATGTTGACTTGTAATACGGAGTTTTGTGAAATTATTTAAAAACAAGTCCCATGAATGCCGGCAACTACTTTCGGAATATATATATATATATAATGTACAAGTGGTTATGATACATAAAAAATATTGCACACATACAAAATATGACTTAATTTGTATGTTTACACGCAAGCAATATGTAAATCGTCCGTCACCTTCACAGCTGCCCGGCACAAGTCCGCCACCATTCTGCCTGAAACTCTTGTTTCGAATATATTAGAAACTGCAAAATTGAAAACTTTCTCCAAAGCAACCTTAAAAGAAATAACAATAAGTTAAAAGCAAAAAAAACAAACAATGTAGACCAAAAACATTTAAATGTATGTGACACTCTTAAAATAACCACAATGAAATAAGCGCACACGCCTGTGACAGATAATAATGAGCACTGATATACAGAATTAATTAAGAAGCCATGCTTACATTATTGCTACAATACTGGAAATTAGGAAAACTGTTAAGATAAATGAGGCTTTATCACAAAAAGTGTATATCAAACATTTTCAGTGATATTCTGGACTTGCTGCTCTGATTTTCGTTCTATACATTTTCGATATAAGAGATACACTTTGGTCAGTTAGTGCTGGTATTTGATGGGTAACGCATTTTCGGCACGCCGCACCTTGAAGATTTCTCTGGAACACTGAGTGAGGATCGTACTGAACGTGGATGACAGGCCAAGTTCTACCAGGCTCTCTAAATGAGTCATTTTTTC
This sequence comes from Spea multiplicata, assembly GCA_009364415.1. Taxonomy (NCBI): domain Eukaryota; kingdom Metazoa; phylum Chordata; class Amphibia; order Anura; family Pelobatidae; genus Spea; species Spea multiplicata. The sequence goes on along the minus strand of VKOC01000785.1, from coordinate 104,698 downwards.
GGTTTCTGTCTCCTCCCGGGTCTGTTCCAGAGCGCTGCTTTCAATCAGGGCAAAACACCTGGAGAAACACAACAAAACTGTTTACTTCCAATGGAAAATCCAACCGCTTCCCAGGATCCCCCACAGCAATCTGGAATGGGAGTCCATGCTCGCTTTCCTCCCACCTATTTCATAGTCTGCCTCCATGGTGTCCTTTGTGTTTGCTTCTCATGGTTGAAAACGCTATCACTACCTTGTTGTGAACACTTCAGAATATGCACTGATAAGGCTAGAAAGAATTATACGGCTGCGCAGACTAAATAGGCAAGAGGATCTATTCTCAGCGTGCCTCGCTGGCTGGACATGGTGATGTAAATGAATTTGAATGGACCTGCACTGATTTTCTTTCTACCAATTTCAACATTTTTAGTTAATTTTTATTAGAGCATTAAAAATATTCATAAAAAACTACCTGTCCATGAACTGTAGGACAAAGTCTTCAAATTCTGCAGTGGCTGAACACAGCTCCCGCTCCACCTTTCCCCAAAAATAAGGAAAAGTCAGAACGAATGTATTGGTGCATTAATCAGACATACGGTATTTCTAAAACCATATAAAGAGAATTCTACCTCTGAAAAAGTGTTGTTTTCCTGCAGCAGAGACGAGCAGTCTACTAAAGGCACCAATGTGGAAAACGTTGCAATAAACTGGAATGTAATCTGGAGGAAGAAAAAAAACAAAAAAAACAGGTAAAACGGCTAATTTGATTTGAACAAATGTATGAAGTAAGAACCAAGAGAACAAGCCACACTCACCATACATTTGCTAAAATCATTAGGATCGACACCAGGGAGCGCTCTCATCAGCAGAGGTAGCATATGCGTTGGACCTTCTGGGAACCATCGACCCCCGGACACGAGGCTACGAGCCACTCCAATGACACAGCTTAACGTGGCGGTTAGCTGGTGAGGCTCAGTTAGCGTTTCCAAAGCTGGATAGGTTCTAAACGTGGAAATAAATACACATGGAACACCGGCTTTAGCAGGTCACTAGTATATGTACGAAACGCATGGGGATTTGTGATCGGATGGTTTACACGTGGTTAAGGAGATCAAAAAAGGTTTCGCCAATCAGGCTACCACCGTGGCAGGGGGTCTTACTAGACCCACCGGCGCTCACGCAACTCTGGATCCAACGCAAGATTACAGATTAGAAATCCCATTTACCTTTCAAGGACGGGGGGAATCACAAGCTCTGGGCGCATCAGTGCAAGGTTTTGCAGCGCCTGCGCAGCCTCAAGGCTTCCGGTTTTGCTAAACATCGCCAAAAGAACAGGTTGCATTATACTTTCAACAAAGTCTGTCACATCTTGGTCGCTAAGTCTGTGACTGGCTAGCACGGGGGTGAGCCAGGATGGCTTCTTATATCTTTCCCTGTGCAATCGTCGAACAACGCAGCATGGCAACCTCTGGAGCAGCTTCATTAGTTTTGTCTATTAAACACAAAAATAAATAAAATCAGTCAGTGTGATATATGTTTAATGGAGCAGACGTGACTGCAATAGGTGAGAAGAAGACATGCATTGCCGTGCACAGATCATTACTTAAGAAGTCTACTAAGATTCACTGTGATCCATCAGTGTCTCGGTCATGAGACTCATCCTGCAACCAGATTGCAAAATAGATTCACGAGCAGTCATGCCACAGGGGAGTGCTAAAAACATAAGGGACATCTATTTTTAGGATGCCCTATTAACGAAGGACCCGAATAAAAGAAGCTGTTTGGATCAACACTTATTAAACCGGAAGATTTTGTAAACAAGGAGAGGTGATGCACAATAACTTGCTGAATAAACCACCTCAGCTAAAGAAGATGTACCGGTATGTGGCTGCTTTAAGAGGATAATTACATGCCAAAAAAAATTCAAAAAATTAACTCCTGATAGGGGTAAGAAAAATGTTTTGGCAAATCAGGCCTGCAAAAGTATGACAAGTTGCCAGAAAAATCACTTATGCAAAAAAAAACAAAAAAAAAACCTAAATTCCTACTGCCATTTATTTTCTGTTTGTTGTTGCACGCCACGTATTGTCACCTGCCGAGCACTGAAACGTGTCCCTGGCACTCAGAAAGAAATGTCCTTCCTGAAAAGTAAGAAGGTCAAAGAGGTGCGAGGGGACTTAAGAAAGGCTTGACATTTCCAGGAGGAGCAGGAAAATTGTGCAACAAATAGTACGCTATGAACAACATGAACGCTTGGGAAAACTTCATCAGGTTTGACTCAACGGTCTGTTTACCAACCCTCCAGCTGTTGCTGGAATATGACTCCCATCACCCAAGCCAGGGGTCATTGCATATGTTTTCCATTTGCTTATGCCAAGATCCAACTGAAATACACTTCATACATCCAGCTTACGTTCTTCCGTTACTTACCAGCCACCTCCCGTTGTTGGATGGATGGTAAAACGAAGTAATGCTATTAAACAGCCCAGTTAAATGTGCCTGCACGGTCTTGCTTGGTCCACCCTGAACAAAAAAAAACAAATTGTCAGTGACCCGTGTAAAGCGGATAGAAAACTTTACCTTCCATGTGTGAAAGGGGCCTGTAATACGCTGCAATACTATGAAGAGTCCGTGATATGCAGAAGGAAAGGGTGACACAATGTTTCGTGTTGAGATTGTGCACTTCTGTTCTCAGCTCTTAACGTGTGCCATGAGTACACAACAGCTACAAGTGAACCATAATAATGGTTTGTATGACCACCTATGATGATGAAATATCTAACGTTCCAATGAAAACAGCTATTTGTCCTTAGATCTTTAGCTACAAACCGTGACCCACCATCATTGCCGTTATCCATATTACTGCATGTCCGATGTCGTAGGCATTCGTTAGCTGTCTTGGAACCAATACTTGGCTGCTTCCTACCGGCAGATTTAAGCTTCGGAGAATCCTGGTGAAGATCTGAAGTGACAATAAAAATGATACGGTTATGTAACATTCACAGAATACTGCAGCCATGACTACTGAATAGATAACAACAGGCTTACATCTATTTCAGTTTAAGGGTAATTAAACGCATTTATTATCCAATTCCTTCTCCATACTGGTGTTAAGGTATGGGTGAAGGCTTTTCCCATGGCCATTACTTTAAAGCAATAGTAACGAGCAAGCTGTCTACTTTCTAGTATGCAGCTACTCATTTTCAAGTTGGGGTTTAGTCATTGACTGTAAGGATGCTTTTGAGGTCCAAATGTGTGTTTTTGTTTTTTTTAATAACTATAAAAGGTAGCTAAACTTAAACTTAAAGCACTTAAGTCCAGTTTAAATCTACTTGCTGTCACATCTATGAAGCCAGATTACGGCTTTGCTTGCAATGTTTTTAATAAATGTGAAGGTATCGGTCAACTAATAAAACCACTACTATAAAGCACTAACTGAAACTACCTGAAGTTAACTGCAAACGACTACTCAATCATGTAAAAACTGCAGAAAGACATACCTTTGGTACATATGGGTCCCAATCAATGTACCCAATGTTGTCATTTGCCAAGCGTGCAAAAAGGTTCACAAGGTGCTGTAGAGAGGAGAAAACATTTAGGCAGGGATATCAAAACTATCACTCATTGTACTATGTTAGGTGACAAACGCTGAACATTTGAAGACAACTAGAAGGGTTTTAGATTTTTAAACAAGGCAGTTATGCGTTTGATTTTTTTGAGTATTCTTTATTTCTATTTCCACAATACAGATAACTGTGCACAGTATTCTGATATAAAAAAAGCCAGCAATTAGGTATTTTTTACAGTAATGTGACCGGTGCATGTTATATATCTCAATTCTAAAGTATCAAAAAGGAACAAATTCCACAGATCCCAAGAAACTGTGTAATCACTTACAGGGCCGGCCTTAGGGGTGTGAGACCTGTGCGGTCGCACAGGGCGCCATGGCAACAGGGGCGCCTGCCCGGGACTTATATTAAAACATCGGGGGGGGTTGTTTGTTTTTTGAACTTTATTTAACATCCTCCATGTTAAATAGTTTTTTTTTACTTTATTTAACACGGAGGATGTTAAATAAAGTTAAAACAAACAAGTGCTCGTTATAATTTTTATACTTGTGCCGCCACCTCCTTAGTTGCCGCAATGTTTAGTGCATCAGCTACAGCATCTGCTTAAAGTTATTACAACAGCCATAGATCTTGCGGTTAACACGTTGCAATGATTCTCCCCGTACATACCCCTTCCCACTGAGGAAGATTCTGTACTGAAAGCCAAAGGCCCATTAATTCATCAAACCATAGCCTGAAAGCGAAGAATAAGAAGAAGTCAAACAATTAGACAATCCCATCTAATGTCTTTAATGTTAAAAGTTGCATTCGAACACACAGCAGGAACTCAAATCATCGAGATCATCAACCCCTGACTGCTGCTACAACACAGCTCCGCTCAACTCACAATTTAGCTGACTACATAGTACTAAAGATAGTTCATAACGGAAAGGGTTAAAAGTATGAATTATTGTAAAACTAGTTAACACGTGTAGAGTGTATAACACAAATATAGCGGCCTGCCGTGAGCAATCTACCGCACATTTTACACACTGCAATCACGGTTGGGTTTTTTGTGTTACGTTGTAACGGCTCAAATACATGCGCAGGTACCAAGGGCTGCCTATAAAATGGGCCAACTGCTGCTCATTGGTAAAGGACGAGTGAAAGAAAAACATGACCCTCATAATGTTTATGTTGGCTTCTACACAGAAAAAAGCAGGTTCAAGCTCAACGCAATAAGAGATACACTGTATTTCTAATCCAACATGTCACCCTCCTTTGTTAAACGCTACATGTGAGTCTATGGACGAGGAGATCAAAGATGTCCCCTGTAACCGGCCCATTGTGCAGTGGGACACTGGGGGCTTGATCTGACCCCATCACAATGGGCCGGTTACAGGGGAGATCTTACAGGGGTGCCTACAGCACCCCCAAAAGTAAATACACCACCAAATAAAACCTTCATTTCATTAATAACTTTATTCATATTCTATTTCCTTTATCAATTGCCCAGCCAGGTGGCTTCTTTAAATTCCCCATCAGCAGACATCTACTCAATAAATAACAACATCTTTACAGGTCCGATGAGAGGCAGTATGGAGGAGAAACTTAGACTGACAGATAATAGCCAAGGCTTCTAAACCCAGCAGCCACTCCAGCTCTCCACACTCGGCCCCAAGCCCTTTCCACGCCAGCCCTGCAGCTCTATCTATAGGCCCACCATGCATAATTATCAATGACTCGCGGGGACCTCTGCACCAGAGGATACTCATAACATGAACATATTTCAAACATGTGCCCTAGATACTCACCTGAATCCTTTACAATGCAGGTCTGGAGGTAGAGAGGTAGGCAAAAACAAATCAAGATAACTAATTGCCTTTTGCATGGTGACATCAAAAGGACACATTAAAGGCCGCCACTCTTCTAACATTTCTGCAGTTGCGGAATCTGGAAAATAACTTTCAAAGGAAATTTAAAAAAGGTCTTCTTAGTCTTTCATATAAAAAAAAAGTAAAACAAAATAAAAAAAATAAAGCAGATCAGTGAAAAGATTTGTGGCACCGAGTTAATGCCAGGAATATTCATGCTTTTAAACCGCAAACAATTAGCCCTGCAAGTTTGTCAAGTATGACGCCGTAATAGAAAAGCCCTAAAAACTATGTTCTTTAAAAAAGGTTAACTTAGTTAAAAATACTCTTCCATGTAGATAAAATATAGCTAGCAAAATTATATTAAATACATTTTAATTCCAGCCTCTTCCAGAACAGAGAAGGGAAAAGTATTAACACACAACATACCCACATGAAATCAACAAACAATAAAAAGTGAAACCTATATTTATATTTTTTGGACCATCACCATGATGAGCTTTTTGGACCATCAGCAGAATACTAATGACCGAGTGATGGGAGCTATAACCCACCAAAGAAGGTGTCCTGTGACTACATGGACTGTTTGTGCAATCCAGTATTCAGTTTTAGTTACTTTTACGACTTGATTTGGAATTTATTGGGAAATAATGAGGAGTGTGGGGGGGCAGTACTTAACGACTATATCATGTGTACATATTTTGTGGTGTGTGTAAATATATATATTGTATTTCCCCAGTTAAAGTGTTAAGTGTTTCCAAGGTTGCCACTTATATGTAACTACAGCACAAATCTACCCCAGTCTGCAAAATGGAAAAAGTGTGCCGATCCACGCTGCTCAAAGGGTTAAAGGATTTATTAAATAGACTTACGGTCGACAAGCCTTCACTACAGTTTTCAGGACACTCTCTACAGAACTGGGGGAACAAAAAGACAGAAACCATATCAGATTAGTGTAAAAAGGAGGAAAATGTAAAAATAAATTACAGACCTTTGTGATCATGCAGGACATCACACTCCCTGCGTTGTTGTTATTGCATGTTACGGATTGTCAGAGTAACAAAAATATATCAGAATATGGGATATGCTCCCAACGGGAAACGTTAAAAGGAAGCACCCCAAACAGGACTGTGTGAATTTCCGTCTAAATCAATGTTTGTACACCATGATGCCGTGGGCACAGGTCCCCACGCTGCGTACATAAATACACGCTACCAACCAAAGCGAAAGGTAGAAGAAGAGCACTGAACACAAGCTTGCAAAGGATTATGGGTGTTGTAGTTCAAAGGAGGCCGGAGAACTACAAGTCACTAAAGATCAGACTACTAACTGAGGGCTAAAAGACACGAACGAACTATGAAAAGCACAAAACGGCAGGTTTCCCAATTAGCGTCTCACTAGAAGGTGAGGGTACGTTGACTTCAATAGTTTCCCAACAGGAGGAACCGACATTAGCCTGTTCTGCGCCCACGCGGAAATCTAAACAATTACATTCAAACCTTGCCAGTTTTAGGCTTTGATCTCATGTTTTGTAGGTTATCAAAAGCTCAAATAATTGAAAGGTTCTGATGAACGCTTTAAGCAAATTCTGTGCGCAGTTTGAGAATATGGAACTCGCATGCTGGGACTGTGACGTAAACCCCGACTCCTCTCATCGTGATCATTTAGTAGGAGAGAGCAGACAGAAAAGTCGAACCGGTTCTCACGTAATACCCACTTCAAACTCCGATAAATTATTTGTATGAAAACAGCTTTTTTTTAAAAAAACTATTGCGTCCAAAAACATAGTCCTTTCTAGTTACAACATCTCCCGTCTGGAGAAAACCAAAAGTGTCTGCGTTCCTGGGACAGTGCAGCCATCATCACTTTAATGCATATGATAGCTGCGTGGCCCTTTTACATTTTAATGGCTTGCAAAAAGACTTTGATTGAAAAAAGACAACTATCAAGTCATTACTTTAACCTTGATAAGGACTTTTTTGTGTCTCAAAAAAGGAGAAAAAAAAGTTGTTTTGCAATTCATGAGATTTATCACTGGATCAATACATCACTGGGCAGAATCCCCCAGCACCCAGATATATTCCATACATGAGATTTGTAGGCTATATGTATGATAAACTCTGCTCCAGAAATGCTGTGAATGCATACGCCGGAATTGCTCCCATTGAGTGTTTTCCTCCCGTTGATCGTATTAGGGCAGCTGCAGCTTCTACCTCATGCACAAAGCTGCAGCTTCTTTTTTCAGCTTTGAAGAATATTAAACGGCTGAGAGTCTTTAGCGAGAGTCACAGTGACAGCCCCTTTAAATGTTCAGGCAGCTAATAATCATACGAAACACTTATTAAAAACACTTATTTGTCATATAATTAGCTAGCAGCCTGCTGGTGTAAGTTACAGCGAGGGCAATTTCACGTTCCACAAAGGTCATTAAAAATTCCTGCTTAAAGACCAAGTTTTCCTATCACTGGTACCCTATAATGATTTTTTCAAAAGTATTGTGCCATTTTCTTCTTTAAACAGCTCACATTTCTCACGTGATGTTTTCAGACAGCTGCACATTAGCCGTATCGGTGTATTATACTTCTGTTATCAGGCCAGTCATACAGACAACGAGTAGCTAATAGAATACCTCGGCCGTACGCTCAGCTGGACATTCTGACTAATGAGAATCTAAGGAGCAAGGGACTTCATTAGCATTGCCATAAAGAATCAGCTCGGTGTGGTGTTTGATCAGGGAAAGTCACATGACTGACAGCAATGGCCGCCTCCAGGTCAAAAATGATATAAAACCCAGGCTTTTCTCAAAGCCGACCTACTCTACTGCACGCAGCACTGGGTTTTATTCTCAAAGAAAAATATTTGGTTTTCCACAAGACTTCAGTCTTAAAGGCAAAATGTATAAAGAAAATTGCCAATTTAATCATGGTGGATACTTTTTCTGATGCCGTCCGTTATCACATAAATGGAAACTACGGTAAGTCACACTCGTTGTCCACCAACTTCCACAGATATTACCATCCATATGTATAGAAAAAAAAATGAAACCGGAAAACAAACCACCTGACCGGTTTTTATCAACGCAAGTCATAAGATTGTATCTGCATCACACTTTTTAATGTGGGGTCTTGCGCGCTATTGTGCTTTTTTTTTATCATGATTTCTTCAATGGCGAGGGAACCTATAATGCATGACTATATCAATTATGTACAAAAGTCTACTTAATATTTAAACTTTAAATAATTCAGCAGCAGAATTGCGTACGATGGCTGGAGCGCCATCATACGGGGGGGGCAGATGAATAGCCGCGCTGTATTCATAAAGTGGATTACTCACGTTAGATGTTTAATCTGCATGTATTTATTCAGAAAACCAGAATATAAAATGTAGGATTTAAGGGGGGGTGCACTTGTGTACAGTAAGCACGATCATTTCTTTCTTCAGTTTTTTTTGTTTAATTAGCATGTTCTGCACACAACAGAATTATATACTTTCAATGCTTTTACTGCATTTGTCAACGTGAGTCAGTATATTAGCACAGATGCTATTTTCAACAGATTAAAATGCTAATAATTACTCTTAGATTACAAAACACAAAACCAAAAGCCACATATCAATAATCATGACTAACCGGATGGCTACCGAGCTTTGCCTAATGTACAGAATAGATAAACCGGCACTAACTGGGGCAAGTAATCTCGATACAGCAAGAGACACGGGCATTTTAACAGGACGACCTCCAAGCAAATGGAGCCCAAGTATTTCCAACGGCCTCAGCCGCCTTCAGGGCGCTTAGACATTTATTGACTAAACCACGCGTTGGTAGAGCCAAGCACCGGGTAATAACAGGAATGTGAACAATGAAACGGCGCAGTGGCTTAAGTTAGTCATAAATAAGTACTCAGGGAAAATGTACCTTCCTTTAATAGATATTAGGATTGGGGGAATATGTTGTAAATTTCCAAAAGCGTGATAATCAGAGAAAATGTGGTGTTATGATACCAAAGACGATTCACCAAGGCGCACGGGGGGTCCACCACCAGGGCTTCCCCAAAGAGTCTTCCAGTGCATTAAAAGTTACCCCAGACGAGCCAACCTTAGTGAATCTCTGCTACGGGGATATTAGAGGTTACTGAGCTGAGTGTCATGACAACTTTTCATTAATGGAACATGCAGAAAATAACAGATCAGCCATAGACCAACAGGGAAAAGAACATAGAGATCCTTACCACCTATGTAAAACATTAAGCACAATTGTTTTAGTGGAAGACAAGCCTGGTCGATATGAACTAAATATGAGAATGGAAACAAAAAGGAAAAAAAGAGTAAAATCATGATATGAAAAAACACAAACGTAATGATACCTACAACATGAAATCAGAATGGCCAAAGAGCGCCGAGGCGGAGGGTGCTGTCATTAGGCAGAGAAAGGAGACTAAAATCTAGAAAATGGCTTTTGCTTGAGTAGATGCCGGTCGAACGCCATTCACTCTCTCGGCCCTTCGGAACTACGCAATAAGCAGACAGTTCAGAAATAGGAGGAGGATACAGAACATGTATGAACTACGTCCTATATGGCAACGCAAGATTACCAGTCTGTAAATATAGATCCCTTTTAACATGCAAATAGTGTCTTGTAGTCACGGGTGTCATGGACCCATCAAACCAACGTAAAACACTGGGATACAGACCCCCAGCGAGACAGGGCCATCAAGTGCAATTCTTAAGTTTGTCTTCACCAAGTCACAAAAATATTCAGTGGTAAATTTTACAACCATTGCTAATATGAAAAGAACAAGCTAAACACGAAGACAGAAGATCACAGTGTAACCGAGACGTAACGTAGTAAATAACTGTAATGTAAATTTTGGAATTTCTTGAATTTGATTTGATTTAATCCGAGCATGTACAAATATATCAGGACCGTGGACAGCAGCCGAGTCCAACGTCACTGAATAACAACATGGACACTTCTTTAAACCTACCATTAATGCCATAACAAACTTGCAAACAAATTATTTTAAAACACTATGGACACAGACGATGTGAATCTATAAAAGGGCCGATAGCCAATGATGAAGTGGATAATGTTCTATATGCATTTCCAGAATGGCCCTCACTGCTTTTATGCTATGTCCTTGAGAGCCATTCTGGCAAAATCATTTTTATACTTCTATACAATGTAGAGAAACTGAGGCTGAGGTTATTACAAGGTCATCAAGAGTCGAGTTACAAACAGCGAAAGATCCGATTATGACATTTCATACCAACACAACCAGTCCCTAGGCAGCTCTTTGAAGGGAAGGTCCACACTAAAAGAACGATGCACCGTAACCTTTACCACATTAAAGCAATAGACATAACGTTCAGAAACAGGTAAAGACGTGGGCACTTCCGTGTATGGACCCTAAATAAATATACGTTGTCCAACAGAAATGCTGCAAATGTATGACACAACAAATGTTAACCAGCCAAAAATGGACCTACAGAATTCAGTTGTGCCAGGGTACAAATAAATAATGCGCTGGAATCACAATGCCTCGCCAGCTGTCCATTTGGGAGGTCCTCTGGCATTGCCGTAGCTCTTAAAGCCGACAAAAGAGATTCCAGATTTCAGTCAGAGAAATGACAATTTTAGCTTTGCACATTCATACTATGCAGCGTGAGACCCTAACACCAAATAGTTTTATCCTGCCTTCATGTTCTTCCTGAGTTATTAAATGTTTGTAGAGGAGCCACTTAGAACTTTCAAAAGGGACTGAAACCAAGAGTATGAGTACTGACCAAGTTTAATTGGAGTGCATGCTCAATTCCTCTAACAAGATTAGCTACTGCTGGACCTTCTAAGACAGTGACGGCCAGCCAGCAGTCCTCGAGGCACACCATAACGGATACTGCCAAATATCTCTATTCCCATTAAAGATAGTTTATTCTGTGTCATTAGATTAATCCACTGGTGTTTAAGGTACGAGTCTAGATAAAACCTACTTGGCTCACAAGCACAGACTACACGCCAGGAAGCATTCTCCAAATTGGTAGTCCCTACACAACCAACATTTGTTTCAGTTCTGCACACATACAGACAGGCCGGAAAAACAGAACGGGTGAAATGAAGAGTGATATAACTGGGCAAAAAGAGAGATGGTCCAGAAACATTGCACGATTGTTACATGGGGGGGGATATAAAAAAAGGAGATGAAAAAACATGGGAAAAACAGGCACATAATACACATAGAAGAGAAAACATAGAAAGCTGCAGCACAGTAAACAGAAAGAGTTGTGAGGAGGATGTCAAGGTCTCTCTGTCAATGAATAATCTTCATATCAATCCAAAAAGATTGTGAATCTATCAGAAAGATAACCATTTGCGATTGTCAAGAGCTGTGTACATTTTATTACAGAGCACGATTTAAAAGCCAAGGGCAATTAAGAGTTCACCAGTAAGGCCGATGAAGGAGCCTTGTCTCGAGCCTCTTGCAGGGATAATATCTTGCGAGCCAATAATTACTAATCACTTCTATACTACGTGCTCAGCAGCAAGTATCGCACTTTCCTTCTCCACGACAAAAATATGCAAGCGCAGGCTTAAGACAAGCTGAATAGGGCAATCACAATTAATACGATTAAATATTGCATTCGCTTACCTGGGAAACCAACTGAGGCCAAGATGTTCTGTTTTTGAGTACAATATTCTCTCCAGAATTTCATAAAGTGGCCTCCAAGGTAATTGGAGGTCTTCTCTGGAAAGAAGCTCTTTCTTCCTATAATTGAAAGGAAAACTAGGTGTGAAGGAGATCTCTGAAAATTACCTTGATACGCACACAATATGTATGTACTTGGGTGCTTCTCGCAGAATCGCTTTGATATACATCTGTAATCCATAAATTGCCCCGACTTGCAGTTTTCAGAGAAGATGTATATATTAAGCGTTATTCTGTATTACAATGTGCTTGGTACAATGTAACATCCAGACTGAATAGTTCAATAAGAATAAAAATGCAGTAAAACAAACTATATAAACAAGCAGATTCACCAAATATGTTTGTCCAAGGTTAACGTGCTTGCCTGTTAGTTTTTATCTTCTTGAAGAAAAGAACTAGATAAGGAAAATATTTACAGGATCTACAACTGCACACTTAGTAGGAAAACTTTATATAAAAGATATTTTCGACTGTCAGGAGCTAAAGGATTAGAAAAAGACTAAAAATACAAGAATCAGTACAGTCATTCTGCAAGATCAGCAAACCTTGAGATTGCTTTAGCAAAGATACAACTTTCCTACCAAAATGCTTCACAAGGGAAAGCTGTGACATCAAAATCATTGTCTGGGGAAACTGCACAAGGCTTCAGATTTAAGCTCGGAAGTAGAGGACTGCATGGTGATGCGGGTCCCACGCGACAATGTACCTGCGGGTCCCAGTAATCCCGCAAGACCGCCGTCGCGTTGCTCGCACACAGCGTCTCTTCTTGGGCGGGATAAGAGAAGAGACGCTCTGTGCGAGCAACGAGAAGGCAGCCTTGCGGGAGTGCGCGGGAAAACAGTCCCGCGCAGGGCTCTACTCGGAAGCCAGACAGTCTCACCAAAGAAGAATGCATTTTAAAACACTTTGAGCTTTAAAAATAGAAATAAAGCATTCACCTACGGGAGAAGCTGAAGCTCCCATCTTCCTCTACGATTGGCTGCTTGAAGCAGCCAATCAGTGGGAGGAAACATTTGCCTTGTTGGCCAAGCCAGCCCTGGAGCCGACTGGCTGTAAGTTAATCAGGAGAGTCGCTTTCTAGATAGGGCTTGTTAAACGTTCATATAATTCCTTATAATAAAATGTAAAATAAAGCTTGTCTTTTTTTTTCTTTAACATTTCTATATGGTGGGCTTTGTAAATGAAGGCTGGGAGGACAAAGCTTTTACTTAGAAGAAAAATCCCTATGGTTAAGCCATAAAAAGAGTCATTTGCTTTTCTCAAAGTTCTGATCCAATAATTAGGCTTTTTGAGAAATGAATGTTTATTCTCTACCTAAATCCCTTTTCACAACATTTCTTGAAAGGAATGTGATTTTAGAAATAAAATCAATGCTTATTTTGGAGAGTCGTTCTTGGCAGAGAAATGCTTAAAAAATTATTGCTGGTTTAGCTTTGTTTTGGTGGTTTTCAAAGTACAGTGTATGCCTAATAATTATAGTTTCTCATATAATGGTTGCAGAATTACATATTCTTTAAAGTTTGTACTGTGGGAAAAGCGTCATTCATTTTAATTTGCAGGAGTTTCTTCTTCAAGCAAAACTCCCACTAGCCAGCGATACAAGACTTTTGTCTGCAGGTACCCAGCTTTTAAATGTTTTATGAAGAGGTTATGTGGGCTCCTCTGCCCCCCTGGCTCCAACACTCTCTGCAAGGGACATTCTAGCATCCAAGGCAGCCCTCTGAACAATGAACATACAGGAAAGTATTTGGTAAGTAGTTTTATATGCATTCTTGACACCTGAAAAAGCAATGTACAATGTGCTTCGGGAAAAGCTGTAGCCCCATACCACCTCCATGGTCTGACATTTTTCACCACTGAATGTCTGTTTGAAATCAATGAGAGTGTTTTCCATGTGTGCACAAAGGTCTCCAATCTAGAGCGTTCATCAAGCCAGCGCTGGAGCTGATCAGGGTGAATCTGCAGTTTACTGTCGATGTCCACCAAAGTAGAATGCTTATTAAAGAACAGAGTACGTTAACCTGATTTCTTCAAAAACATCCAATAAAAAGACGAACATGAGGTTAAAAACTGCAGCCCTGCTGCTGCAGCTGTCCTCCATCCTTCGCACTGCCACCCAGTGACAGGGAAGCACTCCCACTCAAATCTACACCTGTGTGTGCAGCAAATTCTGAACCAGCTCTGGAGCGGAGTGGACGCAAGTGCGTGGAGCTATAGCTGGGGTGTGGGAAACGGGTAACAGAGACACCATGAAAATGTAAAAAGGCCTCTTGGTTATCAAATGCATTAAAGTGAAAGATGATAGCTGGAGTTTTCCTTAAAGTACATCTGCCAAGTACATAAATGCTATGATAATTAATGTAGTTTAATGCCGTAGTTTAGTTACAATTGAAGACTCTCCATCCTATAAGCGCTTGGCAGAATTCAAAAACCATAACGGTTAATTTTGTGTAATTTTTATACCTAACTTGATTTTTCTCCAGCTAAGAAAAATGAAGATGAACTAAATCCGAGCCCATCCCCCATGCCTATTTTAAGGTCGCAGAAAAGGCTTGGACGTATCAAGCTTTAATGTATATAACAAATGTGAAATTGCAGGTTACGGCATTTTGCTTGGTTTAAATGATGTGGAAAAAAATGTTATTAAAAAGAAAAAAGGGCAATAATTTACTTAACCGTTTAATGTACTTTAAGGATTTCAGTAAAAAAAACAAAACAAAAAAAAAACGCATCGGAACCCGGCTTTTACCAAGTTCAATAGATGAATGAACCAATCAGGGAGCTTTATCAGCATTCGTGTTTCATTATTTCCCTGGTGGCGGTAAGCTTTAGATGCAAATATTGTACGGAGCTACATTGTTAATAGAAAGAAATCCTAGTAGTGTTCTGCTTAACCTGAAAGAATGCCCATGAACAACAGAGCGACCTAAAACACAGAACCCTTATATAAAAAAGATGCAGCAAACATGTCCTACTTACTTTAAAAGGCTGATCAATAGACGTGCAAATCCTTGCATCATACTGATCTCCAGTTTCGGGATGGTCACCAACTCGTACAACAGCTTGACGAAAAGGACATGGTCTTCTTTGCTAAACTTCCGTCCGTACAGTCTGATATACCTGCGATATAAAGAATACAAAAGGGCATGAAAAGCTGAACACCAAAGCCACTTAAGACTCGTTCCACCTTCCTATCCAACTTCTACAACGAGTAGATCACCCAAATCAGACCCAGGGCATTGAGCTCCGCAAAGTCAGCGGTAGCTAAACGGTACGCCGCTGTAATCCTCACTGAATGGTCAAGAAACACGCACGCAGCACAACGTTACAACACCAAAAACCGAATATCGCGGAGCTCCACGCAGAGCAGTAAATGATTTCACCAAATTTCCTCCCTTGTTATATTATTCATATAAAGTGAAAAGACGTCGACAGACGCTACACCAGAAAGATCCTATTTAAAGATGCAATAATACTTACTCTCCCTGCACAGTATTTCATATGCATAAAGAAATGAACAACCCCACCAACCGGGATAAATAACAGCGCAAAGAACAGGAAAAGCAGTATTTTTTAGGAGTATTTCCTAAATCCTTGTGACCGAGCACCCATTTGGGTCATTGGTGAATCAGACTGGACACATACCCCCCATATTCAGAAATTAAGAGAAGCTTTTAATGCACTGAACTAGTGGTTTTGGAAAATTCGCAGGTGAAAGTGAGTTCTGAACAAGAATGATAAACATCTGATGTCTCCTTTTAGAATTAAACCACGTGATGTGGAAAGCACTTTAAACAAAGAAGGAGGTGGTAATAATTTCCAATAGTGCTAAGCTATTCTCAGAACTCTGTTTCATATAAACACAGAATTTGACAGCAAGTAAGAACCATTTGGACCATATCTTCTGCTGTATAGACTCGGACCTGAATCAGTCCTTGGTCTTGTCTTGAAAGAGCGAGAGAAAGAGAAAGGTAAAAGAGAGAGCAAGAGAAAGGTAAAAGAGAGAGCGAGAGAAAGGTAAAAGAGAGAGCGAGAGAAAGGTAAAAGAGAGAGCGAGAGAAAGGTAAAAGAGAGAGCGAGAGAAAGGTAAAAGAGAGAGCGAGAGAAAGGTAAAAGAGAGAGCGAGAGAAAGGTAAAAGAGAGAGCGAGAGAAAGGTAAAAGAGAGAGCGAGAGAAAGGTAAAAGAGAGAGCGAGAGAAAGGTAAAAGAGAGAGCGAGAGAAAGGTAAAAGAGAGAGCGAGAGAAAGGTAAAAGAGAGAGCGAGAGAAAGGAAAAGAGAGCGAGAGAAAGGTAAAAGAGAGGAGAGAAAAAAAGAGAGAGAGAGAAAGGGAAAAGAGAGCAAGAGAAAAAAGAGAGAGAGACAGTGAGATCATCTGGCCTCTGCTCATTGGTTTGCAGGATCAAATTTTTGCTATTCTAGCAGCCCTAGAAAGTGGCTTCTAATACTGGTGGTCCGGATTGTAAGCGATTTGAATCCCCTGAAAATGACATTCAGTTAGCATGAGGTCAAACTCTAAAGTTGAAGCTGATAAGCCTATGGAAGGTATGGTGGGATTTAGGAACCGTAATCAAACCGCATCATAAGAACAAATGTGAGACAGGAAAGTCCCGTAACGTTTAGAGACGTTACCAGTAACTATTCTTTTTAACCTTTTAATGCATTCTAATCCATTGACCACAAGAAGAACCTATGGACGATGTACAATTATTGTAGCATTCAAACGGTTTAAAGGTGCTGTGCCACTTACTCTGCTGATCTAACACTTTGTGTTAGAAACACAATTTCTAGCTCTCAGAAATCATTTTTCAATCATGTTAAATCTGCGTTTTCATCATTTTTGCTGTCGACACTTGTCATGTGACACAAAAGCACACACCGATAGGCTGAATCAGATCTTATCTACCTTCCTTATTCTAAATGGTTAAAATTGGGCTTGATCAAAAAGTGAAGAACGAACAGATCTTTTCTTAACTTACAGTTGCCTGTATGCAAGGTTTTTGTTACTGTGGGGGGATTATTATTTTTGGAATAAACGGGCAATAGGTGGAGGATTTTATTCTTTGTTTAAACTGTATTATACCACCAAAAATGCATAATTATTTGAAACAAACGCACCTGTCTGTATATTCACAAAGGACTCCTTGCTATATCTTTTTTTTATTGTACACATTACGACCTATAATCATGTTTTATTTGTAAGCCAAAAAAAGGGTTTCTATATACTGCCTTTAACACTATTAGTGCCAAAACAATGCAGTAACCACGGGAACGACCAAGTATGCTTTGTCTTGTCAGAGAAATGGTGTATTTGAAAAACGGTCGCATCCAGATTCGATTAATGGTCTGTTGGCATTAAGACAAAGTACTGAGGGAATGAGGACGCTTTAATAAAAGAAAATAGAACTGCTCCAAATACAGTATAAATCTGGCATACATTCTCTTAAAGGGAAACTTCCATAGTATTTTTAAGCAGTTCTTACAGATAACTGATGTTATGACTGCGTGTGGACAAATACACCATTAAAGCCTGCTCTGATCATCCACGTACTTGGGGAAGTCCCATGTAAATATTATTTTACAGTAGAAAATAGGGTGTTGTATACCAAGGCTCTACAAACCCTCGGAACTTATGCTTTCCTGCGGGGGTGTATTAAAGCGGGTGAGGCATCTATGTAATGTTACATGTATTGTATATGTAGTAGTGTTAGCCAATGCGTGTTGTTGGATAGTGTGTGTGCATGTGTATAAGAGTGTAGTGTTAGCACGAGTGTGTATATCAGCATGTAGTGTTAGAGTGTGTATTAGAGCATGGTGTTAGCATGTGTGTACATGAGCGTATGATGTTACAGGTACATGCCCCAATCTATAATGGATGAAGCAGTCATCTACAAACAGAGCCCTGCGCAGGACTGCTTTTTTAATCCCGCTCCGCTGATTTTTTTTGTCCACTCCCGCCCGCTCCCACAACATGTGTGCCCAATCCCGCCGGTTCCCGCCACATTTGTGGCAACTTTCCGGGACTGCGCGGGATTCCCGGGACCCGCAGGTACAGTGTCTGACTACCCACTCCCGCCCGCAGCCCCTGGAAGACTGACCGCAAGCGATGCGGGAAGCAACACAAAGCTGAGAAACATCTAAATTATTAGTCACTGTTCTTAAAATAAGAAGGTTCTATAAAGACCTGAGAAAGATCTCTAGCCAAAACGTTAGAACTGCGAAAAAATTAGGGGAGGAGTGCCAAACATATTTCAATGTTTTATTCTATATAAATAATATTTATTAGCATGAATATGGTTGAATATGAAACCACACAAGAGATTCTTCATGATAAAGCTAATAAAAGTCTGCTTTTTCATACGCTTTCATTAGCCAGAGTGTCAAGCTGGGTGATTAAGGCCGAGTCATAGTGTTTATCACAAGGCTGTATGATAAGGAGTCAGGGTGTTTGTCAAGCATTCTGGGCTAACACGGAAAAAAACACGTAAAATAACCAATACGCTGCTGAATGCGATTACTACAAAGCAATAGTTTTGAAAACTTATTTGGAATTGGAAACCAGTAACAAAAACATTTCCATATAATTTGCAGCTGAACCAGGGCTGGGAGTTCCAAGCAGCCTCCCCGGTGTGATTAGTTATAAGAGCGTATGTACACGTACCTAAAAGGCACAGGTCACGCCACCTTGTCGATCACGTTCCGGCTACCAGGAGTCCAGGCATAATACCCGGTCCCACTATGGCGACAGCCAATGAATCTAGGATGATGTCATGGCTGACCGTATAACATCATAAGGTGGCAGGTACCCTAGAAGATTGTTTCTAGATACATTTACATGGGATGGCGAGGTGCACCGATATATTAATATTTTATAAATGCCGCTCATTTTTAAAAAGCATAAAACTGTTCATTTAAACTCCGTCCACACCATATAACCATTAGCAGCAGATGTTAAAATTACATACATTACATACAGCCACAAACATACAGTACTTCTCTCAGCTTGCAACAGAAACACATTTGCATACAGCTCTGCCAAAACGCACACTGCCGTTCAAAAGCTCGGCTGGCACCACTTAGAAGTCCCCTTGTTTTTGAAAGAAAAGCAAAATGTGTCCTTTAATATAAGATGGAACGGATCAGAGATACAGCGTAGACGTTGTTAATGTTATAAAATGATTATTGTAGCTGAAAACGGCTGATTTTTAATGGAATATCTTCATAGGCGTACAAAGGCCCTTTATCACTCCCATCACTCCTGTCTTCTAATGGCACGTTGTATTTGCTAATCCAAATTTAAGTTCAAAAGGCTAAAACCCCTATTATAAATCCCTTTTTGCAATTATTTTTTTCATTAAAACAGCTATGTGACCCTAAACGGGGTATGTGTGTGATACATATATATATATATACATAGATATAGATATAAACACCACAATAGAGTTGGAGGGTAGCTCACAAGGTGTTTCAGAGAATTATTAATAACACGGAACATACGGAGTGTAATAATAACAGTGTTTGTGTCAGGCTTACAGAAAAAGCGGAAAACTGCCTCCCACGGCAGATCTGAGAACGCATTCAGAATAAAGACAAATACCGAAGAATAATAGAAAAAGATCGAAGGGACAGGAATTAAACGGCCCGTGTTTCCGATCAGTGCAGGTAGAGCAAGATGTCACAGTTTGGACAAAAGTAATCTCTTTAAATCCCCGTCGATACAAACCTTGAAAGCGCAGACGGTTACCGTTAGCGCTGCTGCAGCATTTCCTATGGAAGTCGCATTTTTGGTTAAACCAAATGGCGCTTACTCACTAAAACAGGAGTTGGCAGGAGCATTGTGGTGTCGGCTCGACGAACGCAAAGCAACGTGAATAATAAAGGGCCATCCTCGGCAGGTTTCTGTGTTAGAAGGGGCAGACCGACCCTGCCTAATGCATAGTTCAATCATCTGGTCGTTATTTAAATATGCTTTATACCGGACCATCCATGCTATTCTCGGAACAAGAGCTGACCGTGGATAGTCCTACATTAAAGGTAAAGTGAAGTCAGAGAGGAGAAACTGCAAGTCTCCTATCATCTACCACTTTAGTGAATACACCTCAAAGGGTTAATACTTTTATATATTTTTGGTACTAGTGGATTGTATCGTAGGTATGTCAAAAACCACGATATACTACTCCTGCCAGGGTTATAATATGTTCCTAATTGATTGAGAGCACAAGCAGATATATCTGTATGGACTTTTTGTGGATTTTACCCAAACATGACTTAAATATTTTAAACTTGTACCTTTAGTTGTTTTACTGTTGTGGTCACCAACAATAGATATTCTGTTCACTTAAATCTGTTCTTTATGGTAAAACTAAAGCACCACATGAATTTGTTTTTATTTATATGGCGCCATCATGTTCTGCAGCGCTGTACAACGGGTAAAGAGGACGACATTTAGGGTTTGCAGACACAAAAGATGATGAGGGCCCTTTTCAAACAACAATTCTCTCTCTGCTTTGAGTTGAAACATCTGGTTGAACCAAGCATGATAATTCCTCCATTAATAAAAGTCTAAACACGTATGTATATTTTAAACCACAAAAAAATGGTGCAACATACTAAAATCCACCTACAATTAATAGTGAAAACTGATGTTATTGAATATTTTTTTGCAACCTTCATCGCAGCTCCTTAATAAAATAGCTGCGCTTTCCTGATTACGTCACAGAAAGGCGGAATATATGACTTCAGGAAAACAGGCTGAGCGATGCCCTAGGCTACAGATCCGGTTGCACATTCTTGAAACACGCTTGTGTAATAGTGGTGGCCGTCCAAGCGAGTCACAAGAAGAAAACAAGCATCACGACAAGATGACTACGCATTATTTCAATAACTGTGCCCTGCCAAACCAGATCACAACGGTACCAGCCGCAGCCCTGCATATTCCATACACTTTAAACGGACGAAGACACTTTGTGTAGTTAGTGTGCTTGGGGCAGGGCTCTCCAGAGCCAGTTAATGTAACATTGACATAGTGATATGTACGGACGTACATGGGAAACACATTTATACAACGAATAACATTACTCTTTTCAGGGCTGTCGACACTGCGATGCATTCACATCTAGCAAACATTCTGAGTTACTTGGAAAGATGCCATACAAAAAGAAGATGAGATGCTTACCAAGAACTGGCATCCGCTTTGTAGACTGTCCTATGGTGCGTCCCCAATTGAGAACATCTAAAAAACATTAGCTCTCGTGCACCATCACAGATAAAAAAACCAAAAACCCCAGAAGTTTTAGCCTTCGTTGGCCTTGTCAGTGGGGTACGGTCGGTATCCCTCTAGGCATAAGAGAGCAAGGAAGTCCACGTCTGGACTCACCTTTACACTTGGGGTAAACCCCAAGAGATCCCCTAAGTGGAGGAACGGGGGCCAGAAGAATTGGGTCCCAAAAAAGGAACGGCTCCCATTGCTCTATCATCTTAATATTAGGCCAAATGGCATTGACATCGGTTCAGTTGGCCTCGGATATCCCACCACCAAACTCTGTTTCATCTGTATATGATATGTATTTTGGGAGATACAGTCTTTGCATAATATTTACAGTTAAAACATACGGCAAAGCCAAATACTGTAAGTATTTGAAACATGATTGACTTGATTGCTAAAAATAAAAATGTGAGAATAACTCTGCAAACAGGTTTCCAATCACATACTGCCAATGACATCTTAATAATTAAGGAAAGGCAACTGCTGCGTATGCTTTCTGGTAGCTGTGCTTCCTTATACATGAAACTAACATAATTAACACAGCACTTCGGAATATATATAATAAAAGGAATAATAGCAGGAATAAAAATGTAGAAAAAAAAACAGCGGCAAATTGATCCATAGCGCGTTCTAACGCCAGGGTGAAACAATTATGTCTAGGTTCTTGGATCAGAATGTAGATGTTTATTAGCTTTTATTTATAATGCGCCAGCAATGTATATAGCACTCCCTATAGCGCAATCATTCAAACGGTACAACATTTAAAAGAAGCCTCCATAGGGATCGAAATAATGTGGATGTATTAGGAGGAAAGGCCGTCTGGTTTATGGCATTTGTCCGGCCGTTATATGATGCGGAAAGCAGGTGACTTTTAGCGTTCTCTATGTCACAGTAAACTTTGGTCGCTGCTGGTTATCTTTCAGCTCTGCAGAGTCACAGTAACTTCTTTTTTAAATATCTTTCTTTATTATTTTATAAGTAATATAAACAAAAAATGAACATAAACAAATATATGTATATAACATTCAGGAGTGGGTCACAGTAACTTCTAAGGCATTAATACCCAATTGGAAAACGTTACTGATACAGACGCGAGTATACATAAAATGAATATATCACCCGCTGGCTCCCCACCGGTCTGGAACCAGTCCGTGAAGAGTCCGCTATTGTCTCAATTCTGTTGACCTCCACGTCACCACCATGACTTGTGAGCTACGACCGGTCTGCCCAGCCGTGACCCAAGCTATTGTTAAAGTCCATCTCTCATAATCCTTCCCCAAGCCCAAGCACAAGTGCACATATAATACCGACACATTTTAACAAGGGGTGAAGGCATGTCAGAGATGTTCTTCAAAAGGCTGCTGCCCTGCCCAGTTAATGTCACCATTCAGTATTTTGGACACGGTCACACTTGTACTACTTACAAGCTGCTAGATATTTTACTATTGCGGGATCAACGCTGTCTAAAATTAAGATGGCACGACGCCTAGCGCACAAACGCTTTAACCCTTGGCCCATCAAAAGGGTGAGCAACAAACTGCCCTAATCATGTGCTTCATTCCACTCTGGCAGTTAAAGAGTCCATGTTATCATGGAACGGGACACCTTGGCACCAAACAGGATTTATAGCCACCCCATTATCTCCAGTACGTTCCGTGAATGGAGAATTTAGTAGCCTGTCTGCCACTGAAACTATCATGTTTTATGCGCTTAAAGTATTTAACCCTCTGAATCCCACAGGATCGCATACGGGCGCCTTGCTTCGAGATACAACATAATGCGGTCGTTACGGAGGCGCTAAGATACAAGCAGGAGGAAGTCTATCTGAAATGCTTGGTTTTTCAGAGGCTTTTATGATAGAAGGGATAAGCCACAATTACCTGGAGGTGTTTATGAACAGATGTGGTATGGTGGTTTGTAGAGCCTAATTACCTTCTACCACTATGCGAAAGCTCAGAGCGAGCGAAGCCAGTGACGGCTAACGAAGAAACAACCTCTACACATCAAATAATAAATCTACACCTACAAAGCCCCGTCTAGATCCGGTCCTTTACTTCCACCAGCCTTATAAAACAACTACATGGTGCCTGTTGTGTATTTTAAATACAAAGCAACAAAAACAAAAAAAAAGCATGGATCAAGATACATAAATGTGTCTTCATATTTAGAAATAAAAAATTAAAAGCGCATCTCACGACCCTGGAAGAGGCATGAAAATTACAGCCAGCAATGGTGAAAAGTTCATCGCAGGTAGTCGAGGCAAGCAGATGAGCGATTCAAACAGTGACAGTGCAACAAAACACAATCAGGAAGTAACGGCAATACGGATACCCAATGACACAACATCACAGCAACAGAAATAAAAAAACAAAGCACACAACATAAGAAGATCACACATATCGGGACCCTACCCAGTAATCGTCTGGTGATAAAAAAATACCATAGCACAAAAAATATAGTATTTAGTGTTTTTTTGTGAAGTAAACGGCGAAGCCGAGCCACTGGTAAAGGATGTGTTAACGGTTACAGAATGTAACGGAACAATAACACACGTTAACAGACACGTACATGCGTGATATCCAATATGTGCATATCCAATTCTAAATATCCCAGACAGATGCAAAGGTCACAGCGATGATCCCAAATGCACACAAAGACAATGTAGGTCTCACACACACACACACGCTCTATAATAAAAGGTCATCGGGCGTTCATTACATTCAAATGACATTTAAAAGCCCGTTATAAACACACAGGTACCCGAAGAGTACTATGTAACAGCTCACGCTGTGGTATGTAAGGAGGACACGGAGGCAGAGTTAAGCAGACACAAACATGATAAGTGTGAACGCACACGTTTATTGCACAAACACACACTTTACATAAAGGGGATGATGACCCAGACAATGGCCCAACTCACGTGCTGAGTTTCCGGGTCCAGAAAAGCACCCCCGGCCACAGTTCCCGCAGGTGCACGGCCCGGCCTAGGTTGCCTTTGATCTGCGCGAGGAGTTCGTTAGACTCCCGGTCCATTTGGTCGGCATAGGGCAGAAGCCGGTTGTAAACGATTTCTTTCTGAGGGATAAAACCCAGCTGCCCGGCCCTCTCCTCCCCGCCGCCCATCCCGCCTGCCGCTTCTTCTCTACCCCTTTCCAAAAAAAAAAATAGAAACACCCGGTTTTGTTCCTCTAGGTCACGGCGCCGGCCTGTCACTTGCACTCCTTCCCCTAACTCTCACTCTCTGGCTGCCGGTGACGAAGCAACCAAAGGGAGGGCACATACGTCAGAAGTGACTGCTTCAAAACGTCACTTCCGCCCCTCTTTCGCGCAATGGTGACGTAGGTGGGGGGTGTCCTGCGAGCTGTCAGTGTTAGTTGGATGCAGGGTGATTGAGGGAGACGCGGTTATCTGCTGCAGGATGTGCTGTGAACCTAAACGCCCATTAAACTTAATGGAACATTATCTTTTTTAATTGTTTTCATTGAAAATGGCCGAACCACCCACCCTGGTTCATGCCAGAAGTTCTATGCAGCGGGGAACCCTAGGCAGGGTCTCCACAGAACTACTCAAGGCCCATTGTAGGGTTTGTAGCACCCCAAGTCATCATTGCACCGCTGAGGCTTACAAGCATGGGAGGGACCCTCGTCGGTGCTGTTGGCAGCGAATTGGGTCATCCAAGCAGGCAATTTACAGAAGGATGAGATGTATTGAATAAAGTGCTCTTCAGTGTCGGGGATATATTTTAAGCATAGGACTTATTTTCTGTCATACACTTCGGTTTTCCTGGGATTTCTTTTTTGAGGGTTGCATAAGAATAGATAGACACACCACCCCTCTCCTATAGACATGGGGTGCGTAGCCCCCGCAGGACTCAGTGGTAGCCAGATGGCTATGGTGCTTGTATAAAAGCGTGTAACCTTAGCGTTGGAGACCATAAGTGTCGGGTATTACACTCTCTGTGCCTATGAGCGTCTATGGAATGATTTGCAATATTTCAAAGATCGATGGAATCAGATTGGTGGCAGCCTGTGTCCAGGCCAGCATTAACAGATCCGTTTTCTCCCTTCTCCTCACCCACCCTTCCCTAAGCTGCCTAAACCAATTAACAGCAATCAGCAACATAATAATACAGCAGAGATAACCTAACGGGGAGGGATAACCGTGCAGATCCTGAGCAATATATTGCCATCTAGCGTGAAGGAATCCCCTATATCTTTGCTAGGTGCTTTCACATTGTATTTGCTGGGACCGTTGTCTGTTAAAATAACAAATGTTAAAGCTTTAGATCATCGATATATGAAACAGTGACCGTCATCTTCATAGATGCGTTGTGAGAAACGCTGCACTCAAAATAGATCACAGGAGAAATCTAGCACTTTAGAATTGATTGTGATGAGTCCACACAATGAAAACCCTCCAGACACCGCCTTGGCACAAAATTGTAGTGCTGTTTCCTCGTAAATTAAAAAAAGGCGCGTCAGCGTGTACAGTACCAAGATTTAATTACCTAACTCCTTTAACCCAGCGGGTATGGCCAATGCATTATCAAGAAAATTATACCAACTCATGTGTGTATCTTCTAACTTCTTCACATTGTGAATTATTGTGCAGATCCCAAAACATGGAAGTCACATAAAATAGTATGCAAGATGAAAAGCCAGATTTAGGAAGGTACGCTTTCCTGGGTTAGGAAATTAGAATCCTAACCGCAAACGTATCTGGATGTTAAAGGAGAGTTCAGCTCATACAACCATACAATGACAATGTAATCCAAGAGCAAAACTGGGCAGTTACTTGAAACTTTGGTAAATATTGCCGACCACGGCTTTGCACAGGGGCGATGGAGCTTAAGGTCCAGGTAATAGGTTAATCAGTCCAGCAGCCTTCACCCAAACTTTTTCTACGGATATAAAGTATTAGCGGTGCTTTATAGTTGTAGACTGTTAGATTTGGTGTGTGTCAGGGGGTGCCATTGGAGGGGAGATGGTTTGGTAGACTAGAGCCTCATATTCCTCCTGGCCTCCACATATTGCTGTGCAAGCATGGCTGCCTACTACCCATTGTATTGTCCACTCACCTTCTCCTTCTAAACTGCGTACATAAATATATATATATACATTTGAATGTTTTTAATTTGCGCTTCTTTTTTGTTTGTTTGTGTTTTTGGGGAGGATTTCCTGATTGCCAGGAAACCTTTTATCCTTTTTTAAGATAGTTGGGCCAATGTGTTTGTTCTTAGTTGAACTGGATATACCAGACAGCATGTGTATCTCCTGGAAACAACTACTTACACGTTATGGTTGACTTCTAAGACAGGCCACCTGGACTAGAGTACATTTGACTGTAGAATACCTCTTTAGCTCAGTATCAGGAATTAATTCATGATCAATTTAATATAAATACTCATACCCTGACTTCTACTGTTTCTACACATCTTGCAGGATGCCAGCCATATTTCTAGCATCACTCTCTGGACTTAATGGTAACACTATCCATTCCTGTTTATGTTCTACCCACTTATGTTTATGCTCAACCCGCTATGATTTTCCACTGAGGTCTTGTTTGGATCTTTATAAGGCTATGTGGTGTCACAGATCTATGGTCCTACAAGTTTCTAGAAGGCAACACCAGTGTGCAACTCTCTAAATAAAACATATTGCTGTTCTATACTAAAAACTCAGTAGAAAGTTCACAGAAACTATTAAGGGGACCTTTTGAGGAAGACACTTCCAAACGTGGATCTTCCAACTAACGCTAAGAAAAAATTGATTTGTAATCGCTCATGTTTTGCCAGCTTTGCTCTCAAATGTGATATGAGAGGCCAGAGGTGTAGCAATGCAAATCATAAACCTTAATGACAGAAAGCCTAGAGGATCAGCAGCTCAGTTCCAAAAATACTACATGGTCATTAAACAATGATGTCATAGCACAAATGACTCTATCATCTGGAGTGGGTAGAATGCCAGGGATCTAAGGTACAAGTCAGTGAGTAGTGTGCCAGTATCTAAGGGTTAAAAGCATCAAAGTCTTCTCTTTATTGCTAGTTTATAATTTCATGTTACGTGAACAGCGAACAAATTTAGCACCAGGAACTAATTAAGCACCTTTCCCCTCCGGCTTAATGATAGAATAATATTTCATGTGAGGAGTCAAATTGCAGTGTGGTTGAATAGTCTTGGGGGAGAATATTAACTAGCTTATCAAAGCTAACAACCCTAATGAAAATGTTAAGCTTACTACTTAGCAAGAGAAAGAAAACTGTAGTGCTATGATTAATTAAGTCCAGACAATGTTAATTGATCCAACACAGCTGAGAAGATGATACCAAGTCAATTAACAGAGGCTTCCTATGCATTAGCAGATGAGTAAAAAGCAGTTATTGTCCTTTGCTGCAATACAGATTATATCCAAACTGGACGGTCTGGTCTTATGCTGTAGGTGGCCTCATGTGATGCTGTCTTATGCACTAACCTTACACAAAGTCCCCATTTTTATAATCCTTCCAAATCTGGGGCTCCTTATTAGTCCTTGGATATATTATCGGAGTTTAAGCTACCTAGCCGGTAGTAGATAAATGGACCTGAATGCATGAAGAGCCTAATACAGTTAGCGAAATTAAATGTATGGGAAAGGCATAAAGCTATCCTGAATCTGAGACAAGATCAAGGACTGATTAAGGTCTAAGTCTCTACATCAGGAAATTTGGGCAGACTAGATAGACCGAATGGATCATATCTAAAGTTTTTCTTTCTATCTGACAATACCTCACTACAGTACAATGTTGCCAATTCCTTGGCGGGTGAGTTTAATTATGCTTTGGCCAATTCATATAACCAAAACCTCTCATTTATATTATGTTTATATATTTGTTGCCAACTTTATTAGGGTGAGAAGCGCAGACAGTATTTTGTTTTTTGTATACATTGTACAGCCAACACACTGTATTTGCAGCAGGCTCACACTGTTTGGTAGGCCTCATATTATACATTTGTATTATTTGAGCCTGAGACTAGCTTAGCGCACTGATATTTTTTCTTTTCCCTGTTTGCACATATTTGAGGTTGTTGGCTCCTCATCAGTCTGGTTGCAGCTTGCTGTCCAGGGGTTAAATGGGAGGAGGTTTAATTGCACCTCCCCCAACACATCATTAAGGTTTTGGTAGCCATATAAACTGCTTTGTGTGCCCACTATGTAGGAGGTTCTCACCCTATTGAGAGTGTGCCTTGACGTGGCGGGTGAGCTTAATTATGCTTTGGCCAATTCATATAACCAAAACCTCTCATTTATATTATGTTTATATATTTGTTGCCAACTTTATTAGGGTGAGAAGCGCAGACAGTATTTTGTAATTTTCAATAACATAACTAATGATGTTCTATTTATTCAAGGTATAAACTCAATGTTAAAAAGACATGCCCTTTATTGATGACATTTTGCACGGTGCCTCGAATAAAGAAGCTCCCACTTCACAAGGCCCACGTCTACATTCCATTTGTGTTTTACGTCCGTTGAATCCCTGAAATAAGAGATGTTGCCCAAGATGTTTTGCATCCTACTGTCAGGTCATATTGCTCTTCATGGTACTTGATGATTCATGGTCATAATAGCCCTTCAGAAGGGACATGTGCCCCACGGGGGTTTATTAAATATAAACTATACTTTAAAAACCCCAGTTTGACCTGATCAACATTTATTAAATTTAAATGCAGTAAACAAAACCTTATCAGCAGCCGATGATTCAGATAAAATTTGGTAGGAGAACAGTATGACTTCAGATAATCTTCAGTTCTATTTTGTTCACGTGTATACAACTTAAATTTTGGAGTATTAATACAAAAATACATTTTTTTCTCTCTATTTTTTCAAGTGGGAGCTGCGGTCGTGGATCTGTATCATATGTATTAGACTCGTGTTCTGGCGGTCCCTAGCAATGATAATGATAGAGGCAGATGTACCATCAGAGCACAAATAAAATAATTCTGAATAGATTTATAATATTGTAATATAAATAATTAGGCTAATAATCATAATATAATCCATATAATATCTCTCCTCTCTTTGCTATAATAAGTATTGGATAGCTACAGAGCTTTAAACATAGTGATTTGTAATTAAATAACCTTCAATGGTAGAAGTGACAAATGATGTCCATGTATAGCTCCTTGGTATCATCTCTTAGCATATTTTGGTCACTGCGTAATTTAAGGAAACTGCAAAGTATATATTCTGTATGCTTCTAGCCACAGCGCACTTTCCTCTCGGGGACAAGCGACCTGTTTTATCCTGTTTAAATTCCTTCTCTTACTTTAACAATACATTTATCTGGTGAGTATGAAGTGAAATTGATCTCGAGAAGCAGGGTGTCACCAAGATAGAGACTCTCAATCTAACCTGGAGAATTCCCCGATATGCCATACACCCACCCTGTTACAAGTCGTTAACTTTATAGGGCAGTTCAATGGCCAATAACCAAAATATTTATTTTAGCACAGTAATTGGATTATATATTAACCGAGGAGAACAAAAGACATCCACATATTGCTATAAATAACAATAGAAATGGCAAATCGCTCTCACACTTGGATGGGTTTTTGCCCATCTTATGAGGAAGGTAGACAATGACTATTAGCGCCACTGAGCAGGTGATTACGTGGCGACCTCAATAATTATCAGACAGGCAGTCTTGGTTGGTAGTAGATTTATTTACTCCACTTGCTTGCTTCCTAAACTGTGAGCATAATGGGGTCTGCTAGAAATGGCTCACTTTAAAGAACTTGAAGAACAGCCTAAATTAGCTGTTACAAAATATCAGCAGAAAAAAAAAATCCATATTTTTTAACTTATTATATTATAGTGCTTTACCACACTAAGGGGCAGGCAAGGCGGCTGCAAACAGCATGGCTAACAGGAGGCAGGCGGAGTGGCAGCAGGTGGCACAGCAGGCTGCTAAAGGGTACAGGGGGCAGCAGGTGGCACAGACAGGCTGCACAGCACAGACAGGCTGTTAAAGGGGCAGCGGTTACACAGGCAGGCTGCTAAATGGGCAGCGGTGGCACAGACAGGCTGTTCTCCGAACATTTAAAGCTTATGTTAATTGTTTATTCTCTCTCTCTGTCTGCAGAAGTTGCAGAGGCTAATAAAACAAGGGAATTTACAGACAAATCAGTCTACCGCAAGGCCAATGACTGATTACGGTTTGAGTCTTTATATCCCATAGATAGATAGATAGATAGATAGATAGATAGATAGATAGATAGATAGATAGATAGATAGATACTGGTTTGCACATAAATATTGGGTTTTGCTAAAAGACGATTACCGAACCTTTACTTATTAATTATGGTGGCAGTAAGACTACACAGTTTTGTTCAGACATTGTTCTCTAATTGCATACTTATAATTAATATATGGATTTTTCCTTGGCTTTTATCACTATATGTTGTCTATATAGATTTATATACACAAAAGTAGATGTACCGTGTGTTATTTCATCCTACAAACCCATTTCCAAACATACCAACAGCCTTGCCTTTCAAGGTCACACACTGAATACACGTATTCTTGCAATGCCCCGATGTTTCAATACGTTCCAGTATTAAATAATATATTTATCCTTTCTAGTAACATTCTCTATTCATGTCTTTTAATTTTTTTCAGCCATCAGCGGTTACATCCACAAAAAAAAAATGTTGATGTGGGAGGAATGTCATTGAGAGAAACATGTGGGGGCTGTTTCCCGTCACTAACCCCTTTCAATGAATGCAGATAGTGGTTATTATTATTATGAATGCTATGTGCATCAAATGCCTTTTTTAGGACTTTTATGCCTACTGGATTGGCAAAGCCGAGCGCAGGTGTAGGTGTTTTCTGTCTATGTGTACAGTTTAGAATTTTTGAAGAGTAGAGACAATAGCAGAAATGTATCCTTTATAGCTTTATAATTTATTTTATTATTTTAGGATTTTATTTTATGCAACACAGTCATTTTTACAAGACTTATTACAGAACCTGTCCAGAATCTCATTAACCCATTTGATAAATGTGAAATCAAATCAGTATAAAATCGTGCTGCCATGCCAACCTGTTAAGAGGATATACCTACATATATGTAATGACAATAATTAACGGCATTACCTTCACTCTAATAAATAGTTCTAGGACAGAGGTATGAAACGCCAGTCCTTAAGGGCCACAATCTGTCCAGGATTTTAGGATATCCCAGTTTATACACTGTCCCCTCGATCAAAATGATTTCAATTACTTGGGGTCAAATCAAGCTGATCTGTTTGCAGGTCTGGGATCGTAAGGCTTGGAGTTTTGCATTAGGACATATTTTATGCAGAATGCTACATTGTATTGCTTTATATAAACCAATTACGTTATGTTATAAATAAGTATATCAACAATCAATAACGTTAGAGCAATAATGTAACAATATGTTTGAAATGCTTTAATAAATTACTATAGTTGTTGCACTTTTAGGAGGTTTCTGGTATATATATTAAAGAAGTAGTTGATAAATAATTTTCTGGTGTCTGTTCTTATTCCAAATCAGAAACGACCTTGGGAAGCTGTGTGCACGCTGGGTAAAGATGTTTGCACTATAATGTAGGTCATCCTCTTAGGAGATCATCCACATTCTTGCAGAGGCTTAAAAGAAGCAGACTGTGCTTGCATTTCCATCTAACACCAATAATGCTTGGATCGAAATTGTATTATCTTTATGTTTTTGTTGCTGCTTTTTTCATTTCTGTGTGTTCATTCTTCTGGACTGTATTAAATATGTGTAATTTCCTGAAAAAAGCATATTGTCACTTTCCCTAAATAATACATTTTACAGTTCTGAACAATAAAGTACGTGTCCGCAATCATAAGTCACAGCCATCCTAACTTCCTGATTTTGGGCTCTGCATAATTATCCCTCCCACTCCAGCCATAATGAGTGGTCCCTTTAAATTGAATGGTCCAAAGCATGGTGGGATTTGCCCCTTTGCCCACCCTGCCATTGTCGGTGAGGGAGATGTGTTTGCCTGACGTCGGTGGGTGTGCCTGCTGATGTCATGGGCGTTCCTGTTGACATCACAGGGAAACACCCCCATTTAAAGGGAAAATGTGTGGAGAGTGGGGCGTGTCAAGACCCTGAGACCCAGAGGATTTGGGTGTTGACCTGGAGAACCCGAGAGTTCCCAGGTATCCTGATGATTTGTTGCTGATTTAAAGACATTCCCTTTATGGTACGTCAGAACAATCAAAAACTAGAGGGTTCGAGGTTTATATAATGTGAGAAAGTTTTACTTTACTGAGAATGTGGAAATGGAACAGCCTCCCATCAGAAGTGGTAGATGTTAATAGAGCGAGGGAATTGAAGCATGAATGGGATAGGCATAGCCTGAATCTAAGGCGAGACCCAGGATTGATTATAGCAGCCTTTAGGGCTTAGACGGGCCAAATGGTTCTTATCTTCCCTCTAGTTCTATGTTTCTATTAAACACTGAAAGTGAAGTATTGCTTTGCAGCTTGGTAATTATATGCTAGAAAGTTACCATTCAATGCGCAGGTGATCCGCTTCACAGCTGGAGAGAAAATGACTGGCATTATTCAGAGATGGAAGATTTATTAACAGGGCCATTAATGTCAAATCCACCCACTAATTACACTGAAAGCAACATGAGTCACTGTTTTTATATAAAAAAAAATATCAATGGTATTCATTCCATGGCCTTTTCTCGTTGTGCCTGCAACAACACTTTTGTACTTTTTGTTCACCTATGAGTGGGTTGCAAATTGTTCTTGGCTAATTAAGGCAGGATTCTGGATACAAAAGACACGTAGGAGGTGTACTTGATCCCAAACAATATTTCTTAAAAATCCATAAATATCTCTGCGGAAAATGTGCTTTGAGTTAAATGAAACTTTTAGGCCAGTAACTCCAGAATTAATGATTTTTTTTAAATGTATATAATCAATAAGTGTTTGGTTATTGACTGTCAGCTTTACTGACACTGAATACATAAAATGACATCACGTAATTATCAAATGTGCTAAGGGGTGCTATAAAGAAGCCACGTCACCGGCTTTTTAATCAAATCATGGCACATGTCAATCGTGTGTTCTTTTTACAGAGAGGGCTGAATAAGGGCTGAGTCTCTACATCAGGATAAATAGGCAGAGTAGATGGGCCGAATGGTTCTTCTCTGCCGTCAAATTCTATGTGTCTATGTTTTCGACACTACATGAACTAGAAAGCCATTATTGGAAATGTTTTCCGACGATCTTTCATGCCGTTGGACTTTCCCTAATGCTAAGCACTTGAGTGTAAGACTTGGCATAGAACTCTCACCACCATAGGTTGCCCACTATGTAACTTACAATGAGTGGATACGATGTCATAGCCTGCAAGGATGTATGGAACAAATGTCTGCGATAGAGAGACAGTTCTTGTTTTCTTCTAGAGATAAGTGTGAGAGAGGCTACAGGAGATGAAGAGTGGCCAGGCCCTGGTGACTCCACTTGTGACTACTTCCACCATTACCAGAACAGCAAGATTAAAATGCTTTATAGGGCCGTATGCTTTGAATTACAAAATAATCTCAGATAACTGTATCCAGCTAAAAGAGAACTTTTTTGTTACTTTGTAGTAAGGGGCATGTGTCTGTCGATAGAGGCAGAGGTAGTCGGGGTAAGGCTGTTGGTTAGATATACACATCTCTCTTTTGAAGCCTGAGTGTGAATCTAGTTGGCGGCCGAACCCTTAAAGAGAGTAAATGCCCCACAAGCAGCAATTGCCGGTTTGCCCGTCTGGGCCTCAAGCATTTAAAAGGGTTTGTGACCGGGCACAATCCGGGCAGGGGGACTCAGGGTAAAATCTAAAAATCCATTGGAATGAACATGGGTTAAAGGTTCTGTATATAAACACACAATTCCGCTTTCAATATTAAGTTAATTCTACAAAAAGCCTTACTTGAATTAATCACCATTTCAGGACGCAAAAGAAAATCACCTAGCTTTTTCGGTATATCACATCTGGCAAAAAAAACAGGTTGTAAGAATATACAGCAAATTTTTTATTAAAATAAAACAATGTTGTATATTTGCTACGAAATAAAGGCATATAATTGTTACAGTATACTGCACCATTATATTATGTGCCTTTATATAAAAGCTTTTATTAACTTCTGAAAAACAACAAAAAGAGCCTGTCAGATATGTTCCCAATCGCGGATCAATGCGTACCGCATGCTGAGTTCACCATGGCTGTGATTATAGGCTACGGGATACATTTTCATTGCTATGGTATATTTACGTAGACCGTCACATCTTGCAGTTTCTGGTTTCATTACTTATTTAAATCTACTGTAATGTACTTCTCAATGTAATCTATTTACCATGCAAGGACTGCTACAGTTCTATGTCTGAGAAAACAGTATTACTGTAGGAGTCATTTATTTCCATAATAGTCCTTTTTCAAAATAACCTAGGGTGCCCTATTTATTGCTATAAAAAACTCCTTGTAATCCTGAATTCTATACACATTCAGGGTTGCTGCTAAAGTAATAATGACTAATATGTACAGAAAGCAGGAATTTAGCGCATAGCCAGCAAATGCCATTTTAAAAAACAGCTATCCAAGGCATAAATATTGGGGATTCCATCACACTATATGGCCATATCTTGCTTAGCCCACCACCAATTTCGGCGAATCCTATCTACTTTTACACGGCTATATTGCTTACCAAAGAGCTGAATCACTGGGATTTTTTTTAACCCTAAATGAGACTCGCAAGCAATTTAAAGCCTATTTTTCTGTATATGGAAAAAATATCTGTAGTTTGAAAACTAATTGAAAAACATAGCAAAACAACCATCAAGATTGTATATACTTCACCATTTTGCATTAACTGACTATTATAAATATTTTTCTTATACACATTTGACTTGATTCAAAATCTGCCCAAAATTTAGACTAATGGGAAAAACAAACACTAGCGCATGTAACTCTGAAAGTCCTTACAGCTAACGGACTTATCATTCTTATCATTCTTATAGTCTAAGCAGATCAAAACAAATCAGACTTAATATAACAATTGGGCTCAATTAAGCTAAAACGCCATAAAAGTGTCCAGATCCCCTTTATACAAACTGGCACTGATACAGCATTCACATATACCTCTATACATTTTCGAGTAGAAATGTAATATTGTGTAAATGCTATATATACAATTTAATGTAGTGATATTTGATAATAATTTATTGATAATCTAATAGCCTTGTCACTGTAGTAATTGTCAGCTATGCTGGATGGGGCTTAAAGTAATGACCAAACCGATCACAAATACTGCACTCTGATTGATCTCTGCCCTGTCCAGTACCCACAAGGACAAGAGCTGTTCCCTTCATGTCCCTCTACTGCCCACCTCAACCCTCTCCCCTGCTGCCCTGACCCTCCGCCCTGCTCCGATCAACTTCTTCATGTCCCCTTCCAGCCCAACCTTCCAGCTCCCCTCTCATTCTCTTAGCCCCTTCCTGGCCCACTGTTCGGACCCACAGCCTGCAGCTTCCATCAGATGCTCCTAGCCCCTTCCATCCCACTTTGCTCTAACCTGTCCCTTTCCAGCCCCGTCTGCTCTGACACTAAGAGTGAGAGTGTGTGTGTATGTGTATGTTTTAGAGTGAGTGAGAGTTCATGTATGGTTTTAGAGGGGGGTGATCACCCATGAGCCACTAATCCTAGGCTCATGGGTGCTATAAGTAGATGATAGAAGGGGAGAGTATGTAAAATCAGTTGAGGGCATCCATGGGAAGGTGAAGTAAGGGAAGGAGTAGGAGTAATAATTGCTGCAAATATGGCCTCTCAATAAGTGTCTTCCACAATACACGTAGTGCTGTAATTGTAAATTGTTAATTGCACTTAATTGTACCGTTTTTAGAGGCCAGATTCTTTGCTAGAACATTTGATTTTAGGCAGGTTACTGAATTAGTCACTAAACCAGTTAGATTATTCACTTCTGTTACAAACAATTAAAAAGACTTTCCAATCACCAGAAGCTGAAAGCATTTATGTCTCCATTTATTTCACTGGACTGCTCCTTTAAGAGTTAGACAGGGTGTTGATTCTAGCCCATTGTGTTTACTGGTATTATAGCTGATTCGCTGTATTTATAATAAAAGCTCTTCTCTTTGCCAGAGTTGCATTTCGTATTCTTGAATGTTTACGTGTGTGGTTTTTGGACGCGTTCAGATTAATGGAGACGATGCTGACGATGATGATAAATAAAGATAGGAAGTCACTGTGACCTTATTACAGTTCTACTACATTTCCTCCTGTCCTGCAGGATGTCGGTGAACATAGGAAGTGAGCCGGTCCAATAAGGAGAAAACAGCGTTGACAGTGCAAGTACTGGCTGAATTTTAACTCTTTAGTCCCATAAGTAATGCAATCAATTGCTTAATCTCCTGTTCACCAAAGGTGTCAGGTATAGGCAGTTCTAAACTAGGTCAAAGGGCCACTCCAGCCATCCATATGTATTTTAATGGATATGATAGCTGTGTCCTTTTTTAAATATTTTTTTTTCTCCTTGCAAATGCACACAGTGAAAAGGGCATTTGTGTTTTTTTACTGCCCCAGATTTCCTTGGCATGAACACATATCTGGCTCACAAGTTTGCTCGTGCGCTATAGAAACTAGACTTGTGCATTTATATTCGGGCAAATATAAAAACGAACACGAAGGGTGCGTTTTTGTTGTTCAGCCCAAATACCAAACAAACGAACACGGCGGTGGCAAAACATATACGAAGACACACAACACGAAGAATCTTCGTTAATCTACTAATCTCCCTGGTCCCTTCCTCATCTAGCCTACCTTATCTACGCAGTATCGCAGGGGTTAATGGGAACAGAAATCCGTAAGTTTGCGCGAGGAGTTAAAGGTCCAATTGGTTGATGCTAGAGGAGGCCCCTGCCGACAACCAATAGAGTCGCTCTTATGGACATTTTAACTTTTAAAAGTCTGTGCGAACAACTATATTGGTCGTCAGCAGGGGGCTCATCTGCCATCAACCAATGAAGTGCAACGGCACTTTATTGGTTGATGGCAGAGGAGCTCCCTGCCGGCGACCAATACAGTCACTCGTACGGACCTTTAACCAGTGGTCTACCCAGGCCAAGTTCCGCGTCAGGAGTTAAGGGTCTGTACAAGCGACTCTATTGGTTGCTCATACGGACCTTTAACTCCTAGAGCAAGCAGACCAATGGTCTTTCCAGGCGGAGTTTCGGCAGCAGGATTATAAAAGTCTGTATGATCAACTCTATTGGTTCGCCAGCAGAGGGCTCATCTGCCATCAACCAATGAAGTGCAACCGGACCTGAACATGAAGACGAACATAAAAAGTTGGCCGGCGCCCAAGTCTACTAGAAACACAGAGGTTGGTTTTAGATAATAACCATTCATTGGCCCCTCTAGTCTGCTATATTAACCACCAGCCAGTTCCAGCACTAGCTCCCACCATAATCAAATAAGACCTTTCCTTGCATGCATGTGCAGAAGGTGCTCCCATTCATTTCTATCCTTCAAGTCGCTAAAACTGGTGCAACATTTTTTCATTTGTGGGTTTTTTTTTGTTTCGGATAAAATATATATATTAAAATACTTGGAAAGTAGGTTGTTGAGGCTGCATTGCATGGGCCCTGGAGTGTACCTTTAATTTTGATGGTAGATTTCTAACCTTGTATGACATTTGTGAGTTGGAGAGCTGCTGTTTCAATACACAGACTTCGTTATGCTTTACGAGGGTCCAACTGGCCCTGCACACCGCAAGCTATGGTTCTTTTGGTTGTATAACTTATGTTTTAACTAAGCTTTTTGCTTACCACATCCATTTAAAATGTTGTTGTTTTTTGAAATATAAAATATTGTTGTATCCACTTAAGTGCAAGATAGAATTGTCTAATACCCTAATATGTAGATCTGTTGTGAAAAAGGTGCTCATCGGTAACCAGTGATCATCTTTTCCAAGCTTTTGACACCTTAAAATTAACTAAAAAAATCTTCTCAAGCAAACAGGATTAGAAGAGCAAGTTCTACTAAATACGCTGCTATCGAAAATGCCATCAAGCCTACACACAGCCATTTATATTTCTCTCCAATTCTATCACAATCTGAAGCGTGTTGATAAGTGCCCAGCATGAATCCACACACCTCTTCTCACTCTTTCCTCTTTCCTATCTGCATCTTTAGTCATAACAGACCTTCACAAAAAAAACATATGACTCACAAAATCCATTCACTAATCGAGATATTCATTTGATATTCCAGTTTTGAATAACAATTTGCCTAACGCTTAACAGCTTCGGTTATTGAAACCCACACAGAAATGACTTCCAGAAGACTGCGGCAACTCGCACTCTTTTAGAAAGTTGATTACTTCCCAAGTTGACCTTAGTTTAACTTCAAGAGCTTTTAGGCAGAATCCCCCAGAAGTTTAACGCTTGAAGAATGAGTAAGGAATTTGAGGAGCTCAGAGTTACATTTTTAACATGAATGCATCTTGACTACTCAGTGCTGTAGCTAAAATGAGGGCTTAGCGTACTGATCATTTATAATAGGAGTAAATATTAATTTTCCAGGGATCACTGACGCTAATAATGCTTTGTGCACAGTCTCAGTATTTTTTATGAGCAGCGGTTGGGTATATTCTAGATTGCCTGTGTCTTTT
The DNA here is from genome assembly GCA_009364415.1 of Spea multiplicata. NCBI lineage: Eukaryota > Metazoa > Chordata > Amphibia > Anura > Pelobatidae > Spea > Spea multiplicata. The sequence continues at coordinate 65,622 of VKOC01000785.1, read as the reverse complement.
CTGATTTCATAGATTCTCAGAATGAGCCTGTTTCGTTATAAGATCAGGGTTACTTTACTTTGACACAGGTGTGTAACACAGGTCACATCAATGATGTCTTTATAATACAAGATGTTGACCTACCATTAAATGATGCTTTTCTGCTTCTATCAAGGATGCCGTATGGTTTCCTGGAAACTAATCATGTATATTTGACAACTATCTTTTTAGTTGCAGGCTTCTCATATGATGATTTTTTTTTCTTTCAATAATGTGTAACATTAATACACAAATTTCATTACCGAGGAAATTTAATGAGTTTTGTGCCTTTATTGTGAATCATATGTCATAGAGATTGAATAATATAATGAATGGATTTAAAAAAAAAAACAAAAAAGGTTTTACCTTTTTTATTTTTGTGGCTCAATCTCTGCTTATTATGTTTTAGATTTTCATTAAACATATCTTTTCATGCAAGTGAGTCAAATAAATGGGAATATTGAAAAGGTTCTATTCTTCTATCAATAATAATCAATAACAATAGTTTATTCCGGCTTGTTATTATGAATGAACCATGCATTAAAAAGAGGAGAATAATCCAGACTCAACCAGATTAAAATATAAGAACGATTTCAGGGTGGTACCTGAGGAGTAGAGCTGCTCCTCTCTACCTTTTCTCTCGGTGTAGAATAAATAGAGCAAAATGCATATCTTATTTGCTCTGTGAAATAAATGCTTCCTCCCTCTCCTCTCTCAGCAATTGTTGACAGAGGTCAGTAGATAAGAACTGTACTCGGTGGTGCCAACGTAGACCCATCTGGTAGCCTTGGCCCCTGGATGTATGGGCATCCAACCTACGAATTCAGGTGGGTTGTCAGAAGACTTCCAGTGTATCAATGTTTTAACGACATTTACATGATATAAGATTGTTATAGCAAGCAGCCCCTTTGTATAGTGCAGTAGAACTTTCTAGTTCCCTTTCCCATAGTCTGAAAAAGTAAGAGGTGAAATAGCTCACAGGTGATGTGGTGCTTGGACGGAAATTAATATCTTCTCAACGTTTGTTAATTCCATTCTGAAATTCATGTTTGCTGTTTGGTCACAAATGTCCCACCTGTGACTACATATCCTTAAACAAGTGTCCCTTTTTAGTTTGAAGTGTTGGGGGGTATAAACCCTTGGTGAAGACTTACTAAAGGGTGGAGGGAATCATTATCAATGTGGGTTTTCCCCTTTGTGCACCCATAGGCTTAAAGTAGGTTTGTTACATTTTCCAACTCTTGCATTTTACTGTTCTATTTGGTAAATTATCCTACGTAATGGGGTTTATAGACTACCAGGGAAGGAGGAAGATATCTTTAAATCAGGAAACTAGACCATGCGTTCCTGAGGTCAGTTTTTTGAACTTCAAATGTCGTTTTAAAAACCGTGAAGGCAATAGAACCCTTTAAAGGCTATTAAGACAAGCTGACCAGATGGCTTTGTAACCAAGGAAGCTTTTGGAAAATGTGAACTGCAGATATGTATCAAAAAGAAAGGGTTAACAGACTTTCAGGACACATAAGGAGATGCAAATGCTACCCACTCCTAATTAAAATAATTCATCATGGACCATGTATTTTAGGTTTCCCTTTTAAATGCCCCACGAGCTTGGCAATCTAAGCTTGCCTCTGGTCACTGGTAGGGAGTGTGGACTTGGAGGTGTTAGTGAGTACACCCGCAATCCTATCGTTGTCAGAAACAAACAGCCTAAATAAACATGCCTAATTGCAAAGTTAAGTAGACAGTTTTGCAATTGCTGCACAAGTGAATGGCATTTCAGCGGTGGAAGTCCCTGCTCCATTATCTCACTTAACATCAACGTATTCTGAGCATCATGCAGAATTATTGTCTAATGGCCTTGCAAGAGTAGCAGCCTCTTCTCTTTCTGAAGCAGTATTTAACATGCTGTAATCTAAAGGTCCAATGGTGTTATGTCTTTTTTATTGTTATTGTTCTTTTTCACCTTGTAATAGAGCGAAATCTGCTGGCGCTCTATAAATAAATGTAATATAACACCTCTCAATTACAGAATTAGCATCTGATATATGTTCTTTGGTCCTGTAAATTGTTGTAACAGCCTCCGTTGTCTTCTGCTGTTTCACATGGAACGGGATAGGTGATGTGATACAGCTACGTTGCTCATAGTTAACATTTTGGAGTTCAGTATCTACTTTCCTTGCATACACCTGACCAATGTTACCTCCTGAATTGCATTCTTCTACCTGAATTTCAGAAACACACCTGTGAACATAACATTATAGTGTTATCATGGGCCAGATTTCGGATGCTGTAAATTGTTTACATTAATTGCGGCAATGAAAGGTCATTCTTTTCATCAAAATTACCTTTCCCCTTGTTATAAAAGTAATTAAGTCTATTAATAAAATGATTAAACTTTCATACATATTATGAACGTAAGCGAGGACTAATTAGCCAAATCCTGAGAAAGTACACAACTACTATCAGCATAGCTGAGGAAACCATCTGGTCCATTGGCTTAATTGGTAGAACATTAGCTTGTCCAAAACTTACTAAATCTGAACAAAAATGTTTTTAATGTTGACACCGTCACAATATGCATATTATTTAGATAAACTTTGAGAAGTGTCAAGTCAGTTATGATACCTATGAACAGATTAGGAAAAGAGTTAAGTCCAGGTTTGCTATAGTGCTATATGAGGTATTCCTTTAGTTTGCTTTTGATGTTGTGAAGAGTTGAAGCTAAGTGAGTATGTGGTGGTATGAAGTTCCAGAGATATGGAGTAACTAGGAAGAAAGCCTTTAGTCGTCGTGCAGGTAGGAGAAGTAGTCAGATGAGCCGGGGTCAGTGGGTAGGAGAAGACAGAAGTAGTCAGATGAGCCGGGGTCAGTGGGTAGGAGAAGACAGAAGTAGTCAGATGAGCCGGGGTCAGTGGGTAGGAGAAGACAGAAGTAGTCAGATGAGCCGGGGTCAGTGGGTAGGAGAAGACAGAAGTAGTCAGATGAGCCGGGGTCACTGGGTAGGAGAAGACACTGGATTACTTGGAGAAAACCACGATAATCAGTCGAATCCAGGTAGTGTTTTTTGTTTACTGGACACTTGACTAGGCAAGCTGGGAGGAGATAAGGTAATTGGCTTTAGGGTCAAGTCCGACAGAACTTGGGACAAGGTAGCATAAGAGGGGAGGAATAACAACACCACCAAGGTCCATGGTTTAATTCCTGGCATGCTCAGTTCCTGACAGTGCTTTATGTAAAATAACAGCAAGACATTAATACAATGGTGGAATCTTGGATGATCTTGCTGGGCTCTTAAGAAATCTTGCTCCATTGTAGACTGCTGAGTACATAAGAGCACCCCTTTTTCACAACTATACAATTAATAGCAAAATTACAGTGCGGGATTACATTAACCCTTTAATAAACAAAGCCTATTATACAACACAGGTCCAGGATATGTTTACTTAGTCTTTGTTCAGCCATGGTATCCCCTTCCTCATTCCTTGTCTTGTTGGGTTTATCCATATAAATGTCTTTGAAGATTGACATACAAGTGGCCTAGTTGGAAAAAAAAATGTCTTCGCTCAGATATCTGGGATAATTTACGTAGGGTGTAGAGTAACAGTTCCTGTGCTGAAGTGAGTATTCCCACAATCCAAACTACATAGTCCAAAGTGACTGTTTATAGCATGGATATCACAGTCATGGTGACAATCAGCACCAGAGTCTTTGTCAAGCTTCAAAAGCGCATTCATATAAACAGTACAACGAACACAAAAACAAACACAAACAAAATATTATAATATTTATAAATAAGTGATTATAGCAACATTTCTATAAAACTTAATATTTTAAGCCCTTTTGAGGAAATGTTTTGTTACCTTAATTTTTTTCTTATATATTACATATATATTTCACATATCATCAACCCACTGCTCAGGAAATGGGGAAAGTAAAGGATGTTGTAGCTTGAAATATCTCATTGGCAATTACATATTTAACATATAAAAGAATATTGCCATTCCAAAATTATCAAGGCACTGCATTGTAGTAACTAATTTTACTGAGCGCTAGGATGTTCCACAAGCATTGCACCAAAGGGGTCTGTATATAGAGGTGGGCAAGCTGCCAAAACTACATTCTAAGCTAAGCATGTTAAGCCATGAGCGAGACTGACTTGTCCACCAAAAGAAGTAGAACAGAACAATTAGGCTCCCAATAAAGTTACGAAATATATACATGTAGCAGCTTGTCAACAATTCAATGATTGACTCATTTTGCATTTGCTTTTCCTTCACTTTGTAGATTTTCATGGACCAGAGGTAACATCTGCAGGTCCTGTTACAGGTAATGAATTTTAATGTAAGATGTCACTCTTTCAATTATTGTCCAACAGAGGTCAATAACTACCAAAACACCTTTTTGTCTTTAACCAGAGTGTTTAAAATATATACTTAAATTGAGCTACTTAAAAACCACTATGACAAAAGTAATGAAAATGTGCTGGGTAAGACAGGCCTACCATGCCACAAGATTAGCCTGGAGCAAGCCATACATACATTATAATACATGTCTATGTCTGTAAGAAACAAAATATGAAAGGGGGAATGGTCTTTATGTTGTCTTGCCTCAATCTCCTGCTCAAGCCAGTGTCAGCTCTACCAGAATGTTTTTTTTTCCAGAGCAACATTTTATTACAAGTTTTTTAAAATATACATTAGGAATAAACTGAACTGATGCATGAAAGCAAATTCAAGAAGGGTGAGTGGAAAGGGAGAAGAAGGCAGTCATTCCTCACTAGAACATTCTAGCTCAATCAATAGAGAATAAAGATAGAAGAAGTAATGGTCCTTCACTCTTCTTGGGACTCATAGCCCACCTCCTGCATCCCAGAAGTCCTGACCAGAGGTACCTCTGCTCCCCACATACACTTCTCCAACAAGTTCCAGCAATGACAGATCCTAAGCCATGGGATCAAGCCTGTACTGATACTGCTATAAGACGCCAGAATATCCAGGGAGATGGGCAGCAGAAAGACTGTGCACTTCACTCATTTACAGATGTCAGACTTTCTAGAGTAAGACCAAATGTGATGTTGTGGCTTTTTGGCCTAGTCTATGTTGGAATCAATAATCATTGCGTTCTGATCTTCAATGTAACCACGTTGAATTAACTGTAAATTTAAACTATAACAACAATGGATTATGGGTAATTACAAAAAACCCACTGCACATGGGTTGTTTGCCCATAATTTCTCTTAAACTGTGAGGCTTTAACACAACTGCTCTAACGGAATAGGTTTTATGTCTACAAAAATACGTATAGGACATTTCTACAATATTAAAATATCAGATATTTAAGTTTTATGAAAACAAACTTAATGCAACAACTTCAACCCCTATTGAATTTTTTGAAAGGGATACACCGCATAATTCCAGTTTCGTTTCTGTTGCAAAATATCAACTTGTTGCATATTCTAGATTGGCCACTAGATGGCAACCTCTCACAAGGATATCAACAAAATGAAGGCTTGCCATAAAATGGTGTTTTACAAATTCTCTCTGTTACAGGTTCATAAACCAAAACCTTTGTTTATATTACTGAAAAGATATATAACTGTATTCTTATACTTTTTCATGTTTATCCAAAATCCCTGATTCCCCTTCATATTTTTTGTCAGTGTTTTTAACGGAGGAGGAATCACATGTACACTTCAATTAAGATATGTTGCGCATAAACTGTAATTCTAGGATGGCAGGATAACTCCTTTAACCTGGGGTCCTTTTAAAAATGCATCATGCAGCGCAGCAGTTGTTTTAATGCAGCCAGCAATGTGCATCCGGCTGGATGGTTATCATCAAAGATTTCCCGACCATGCAGCAGTTAACACCCCTGGTCAGATGGTCACAATCCTGGCTGGATTTAAGCTGCTGCCCCTCTGTTTCCTGGTTGGTGTGACTCTGCATCGTGATCTGTGTAAGATGAGCCACCAGCTTTTGGGAATCTCCGTCCAATGCGTGCGCTGCTTTGTCTGGTGCTTTTTTTCAGTTACGTGACAATGTCTAACCTGGCCAAAGCCGCAAATAAACTGAAATCGGTAGATTATGAAGTTTTTGGCCGTGTGCAGGGTAGGTGAGACATCTCTTTTAATCTATTTTAAAATGTCAGTCCATTTCGCACTAAGTACCGTCATGCTGAGCAGACCAGGAGAAGTCAGCCAATTTCTAAACATAGATACGAAGTGCTTTTGCAGTCTGAAGACTCAAGGCTGAGCTTTTAGCAATGCTGTTCTGACACAAGCTCATGGCTAATTCATGAATCTGTATTTTCATGCGCCAGTTCTTCATATTATAATATGTATACTTTTTGATCTTGTACATAAGGCAAAAAGGGAACTATCAGTGATACTAGCATTGAAATGAACTTATTTTTAACAAAATATAGCAAAACAAAATTAAAAATAAAACATATACTCAACATTTTTCTTTAAGGATACAATGTCTATGTCCACTGTACTCATGCACATAAAAATAATACACCTCTTTTTTAGTCCTAACAGCTATAGGAAGATGGTAATGGCTGAAGGTGGCAATAAATCTGGTTCGACATATAGGTTTATCATAAGTGACACAGGTAGACATACATGTTGAAAACTGTATTATGTGAAAATGTTTATTTTAGTGTTTTTATAGCATGAACCAATGAACAACAATCCAAAGTTTGAAGGAACAAAATGGCTAGTTTATCGACGGCGGATGAAATTCTTCATAATCTAAATTGTAACATTTGGACTAATTTGCCCTTTTGTTATTTTTTTTCTCCACAGGCGTATGCTTCAGAATGGTAAGAATATTAATTTACTATTTTTCCAGTGTGCATGAAAGGTACTTTTGTGGACATACAGATTAACAGGACATATATATGGAGTGGGGACCCAGCATTTTGTGCTATGCCGCTGGTAGAGGGCTCAACTATAGTGATTAGGTAGAATAATTAGCAACGTTTTAACATACGGTGTATACTGTGGGTGTTGCCCTATGCCAGACCCACAGCAGCTCCCCCTGCCATCTCCTCCATGGCCACTGTCTTCACTGCGGAGTGCCAAGATATGATGTCATATCCTGACGCTTGTGACTTCAAGGCACATAGCCAGTTAGGAAGATCAGAGACCCCTTTGTAACCATCCCCATTGAGCAGCGGCACAGGGGAGAGACCTGTTCACCCAAGAGGACACCCCCCGGGGGGACTGCTGCAGCCTTAGGCCAGAATACATTGCTAATGGTTTTTTTTCTCAATTCTTTTATGACAACATACTGTTGTGTCATGGCCTCTTTGTTTTAGTATACTGAAGATGAAGCAAGAAAATTAGGGGTTGTTGGATGGGTTAAAAATACAAGACAAGGGACGGTAGCTGGTCAAGTGCAGGGACCCGAGGATAAAGTGAATTCCATGTAAGTAAACTAATCTCACATTTAAACTAAGCGTGGTTGTCACTAAGTTTTCACATATGAACATATCCACTATGTATCCAGAGCTAGACTTCCCACAAGGCAGCTGTCAACACACATACCTAAATCACTGCCTCCTGCCATGCACCGCTGGAGATAAAAGGGGCTTCAGCAGCTCCCATACACACTCATTTCACACCCTGCTTCGATTTCATGATATGATCCTTCTGTTGAATTGCCTGTTTCTGGCAACCATGAAGTGGTTTATTCACTAAAGTTGTGTTTTCTATAATGTGTACAGTATATTTAAAATGCAGTCACAATAAAATATAGCTAAAACAAACATCTGTTTTCATTTTTCTATTTATTGGTTATTGTTGTTATTAAGTAAAGGGAGAAAATGTAACATTTCACATTCTAGGCAAAATTTGTTCCATATGCAAACTATCAGGAACGTGCAGCTACAGAATCCTTTTTCTAATTTCCTGAGTGTTTGGAGAAGGACAACAATAGGGCGTAACAGATTCTAGGCCTTCTTTGTTTAATAGAAATCCAAGTTCCTTCCGTCCCATCTGTAGTACTTTAAAACATTACTGGAATGCACAGGCATTCAGCCCTCCATGCGTTTAAACCACATTCCATTTCACTAGAGAACTGACAGGACTAAAGACATATGTAACTATCTAGTAATTCTTATCTCGCTAGGGTTAGAGGCACTTGGGTCCAGTATTTCTTCAGAGCCCCCTGTAACTAAAACACATGCAGGTACTAAAATACAAACTCGTAATAACCACTCACTCTAACACCATACACTCACACATACATACACACACACTATCTACCTCTCCTCCTCTACCTCACACCATTAAACCTATGCTGACTCACACACACATACGCACACATGCCGACACCACATACTAACGCACACACTCATGCTAACATTAAAACATATACTTCAACATCACATGGCAAAACACACTCATGGTAACACCGTACACAAGTACACACACATTTTACCACCATACACTAACACCCACACACACTGATCAACATTGAATCCATTAAGAGTCAGAACTATTTTACACTACAGTACCAAAGTACATTTCTCTCTTTCTAAATTAGTGTACTCATACAAATGACATATTGTTTTATGGTGACAAGTAGCACTTTCTTTTGAAACATATTCATATATGTACGGTATTATTTTTTTAATAGAATTTAAAAAGTGGCATTTCAAAAAACATCTATTCACTGCTCGGCCCCCCCCCAGCTCCCCGTACACACACACACACACTGTAACATACTTAAGGTAACAGTACATACATCCTAACACACAGTAACATACATACACCCAGTAACATACATACACACAGTAACAAACTTACATACCTGACAGCTGTTTTCAGCCTGTATTTGTGGGTGAGGTCTTAGGGTGTATTTATACCCCTCCCTTCAAGACCCCCCTCAGTTCACTCTCTGTGCTCCCCTCAGTCTCTGTATTCTCCCTTTCCTATCCCTCTTCCTTCTCCTTTCCGTGAGGTAGTCCCCTTATCTATCTACTAAGGGGGTGTTTTTGGGTCTAGGCATCATTCTGGGCGTTTCGCACACTATTTTTTTTACCCCTACCGGAAATACACACTAAGCACTGGGAAATGACATAATATGCAAGCGCTCAGACTCAGCATGTGGGGATAAAGGGAGCATGGCCCCCTGGCCCAGCGGTATGCACAGCTTGGGATGGGTAGGGATTTTGTGGGGCAGGGCTGAAGTTGGGGGCCTCACTTGACATGGAGTCCCCATAATGCAGGGGGCCCTCTATTACACTAGTGAATTCAGGGAAGGGGCCCTTCATTATAATTGCTTCAGGGCCCAAAGCTCCTTAATGTAGCCTTGGGTCCTTTTCTGCCATCAAATTCAGATTTATTACTATACTACTGCTATTACTACTTTATACTATTTACTATATGACCACACATATGTTACATATCCTTTATTATTCTATAAGCGATAAATGGAGGTAAATAGATAAATATACATACATAAATAATGTAAAAGGTATATCACAGATGGGATTTTGACTTTTTAATAGCAGTAAGGCTAAAGTACAGTTCTTTTTTTAATATGTGAGAAATATGCGTGTTTCAGTGCCTCTCATCTGGCACACATTCCGCCCATGCTTCCAATATTTCACGTACAAAAAGTTTGGCCTTAAGTTTATTTCCATGGAGAAAGTTTCTCCACTGTTTGCCTCTCACACCTTTCTTGAGGTGTTTTCCACATGGCTTGCACTTATGTACAATGTCTTAAGCATTTCTTAGAGAGAATAAATTCTCTTCTGATTTTGTCCACAAGGGGGCATCCTTACCCCATTTTGCAGGTAACTAATCAATTAGAATAAAAAGTAATTTGGTCAAGGCCAGATTAAGGAGTTTTGATCTATGGAGCAATTATACAGGTAGTTCCCTTTCTTTGTATTTCCTGCCTTTAGCAAGATCTTTTCCCTCAATTTTGGGGTCTTTCAGTCTTTTTTCCTTCTGTTCTTTTCTTTCCTCTGACATTTTCTTTTGCATCACACTTGCTGACATCTTTTCCTCATCTTTTTCGATCATCTTTCCCTGTTTTTCTTTTGCTTGTCTGCCTTTTACATTTTTCATCCTCTTTCTAACTTCTATTCTAACCCCAGACATATATATATACACACACATCTCTTATTTCCACAACTCTGGAAGTCTTTCTAACTAACATACTAACATACAAACTCTGCACTACAGATGGCACCAAGCAACAATACATACACACATACTTACATAAATAAATATTTTTAAGACAAAGGCCATGAGACAGCATGCATCCCAATGTTATATTTCAAATTGTACATTTAAATGTTTTGGCTAAAATGCTCTTTACAATTTTCAAAAGGGATAAACACCAAAACGGTGAAAAACATCATAAAGCTAAATAATACGCATCATTTTATTGTACTCTGGGTATGATGGAGAAGATGCATTTCTGAAACTTTTTTACCTTCCAATTGCTGATATTTATAAACATCACAAAATCATAAAATGAAACACTTTGTGTGAGAAAGCACATGGTCTGGGATTCTGCAAACTGGTTATGTTATCTCGTCATGGGCCATACATCGGAATAGTTATTTCAGTTAGGAAGGACAGTAGTAATGTCATCATTCTGTGCTGTGCCAGTTCTTGTTCTAAAATGATAACTTCATTTGTCTGAAGCGTATTCTCCTGTTAATAGAATAATTTGCAAATGAAACATGGAAAGACTTTCCTACATTTTGTTTTTAGATTTGCGGCTTAATTCAGTGACCCGTCTAAAATATAGAGTTTTGCTGACATCAGCACCTACCATGTTTAACTAGCAAATCCTTTCCGTTTTGCATTAGCTAATTTATATAGTTTTGATATTCCTAGATTGGGAGTTTTAATTTCAGAGTTCACCCATTTTAGCCAATAGGTAGAAAAAGTGACACCTTAAATGGAGAACTCTTTAGATTTTCTTATTATTTATATTTATGGATTAATATAGCGTCATCATATCCTGCAGAGGTGTACAGTGGGTATCGCATCATATAACAATGTGGCCTTACATAAGCAAATGGAAAGGAAGGTTCTGCCCAAACAAGCTAACACTTATATACAGTATATATTCATATAACTTGTTGTTATGGATCCTCTCCTCTGCCCAGTTTCATTCCTGGAGTAAGGAGAAGAGATAGAGAGTGGAGTCTTGGAAACATGGCTTCTCTACTGGGATAACTGCAGGAAGTTTGCTGTCTCTAGCAACATTTATGATTTTTACCTTATACACACTGGCATAACGGAGGCCCCAGCAGCCCTTGCATTATGGGGGCTTGTCTAGGGCCAACGCCAGCCTTGTCCTCCAGGCCACGCTCAGTCATTTCCTGAAGCTCAGATGCAGGTGGCCTGTGTGTGTGTGTGTGTGTGTGTGAGAGAGAGTTTGCCTGTGTAACTATGTTACTGTGAATATGTGCAAGTATATGTAAGTATATTACTGTGTAATTGTGCATGTTAGTATATTAGTGTGTGTGTAAGTATGTTACTGTGTGTTAGTATGTGTATGTTAGTGTGTGTGTAAGTATGTTACTGTGTGTATTAGTATGTGTGTATGTTAGTATGTGTGTAAGTATGTTACTGTGTGTTACTGTGTGTGTGTATGTATGTTACTGTGTATGTTAGTATGTCTGTATGTTAGTGTGTGTTAGTATGATACTGTGTGTGTTATTATGTGTGTATGTTAGTGTGTGTAAGTATGATACTGTGTGTGTTATTATGTGTGTATGTTACTGTGTGTGTAAGTATGTTACTGCGGTGTATTAGTGTGGTAAGTATTGTTAATTTGTGTGTATTTAGTGTTTAAAGGTAATGGTTTTGACTTTGTTGGTGTTACTGCTTCTGTGTGTTAAGTATATACCTGTGTGTGTATGTTAGTGTGTGTAAGTATGATACTGTGTGTGTTATTATGTGTGTATGTTAGTGTGTGTAAGTATGTTACTGTGTGTGTTAGTATGTGCGTATGTAAGTGTGTGTAAGTATGTTACTGTGTGTGTTAGTATGTGTGTATGTTACTGTGTGTGTTTGTAGATGGAGCTTGGGGGCCCTACCATAAGTCTCTCAGAAAAGGGAGTGGAGCAAAGAAATATGGGTGGGGGGGGTGATAATTTGGGAAAGAAGTGCAATTAGGTTTTCAGACAGAAGCATCCAACATTGTTTGTTTAACATGACTGAAAGTAAATTTTATTAACTTGAAAGAAATATTAAAAAAAATCTCATCAGGCAAGTCACAAAAAAAAACATATGTGAATGAGTAATTCCTTCACTGTTAGACGGGAGGAAAGGGTTGAACGGGCTGTTCAGACAAAATACAGGCGATTTAACTAAACTTGGCAGTACTGGCTCGTAGTATTTACCCCTGGGATCACCAAGAGACCGTGTTCTGCCTTATAATGCAGTAGCAGGACACCTTTACTGGTACCTGCCAAGTATTAAAAGATAATGTGCTGCAGATATTTTGATTCTTTTGCTTACGTACATCGTATACATCTGTATTTTGACATCAATACATATAGACAAAGATTTTGGTTGCAGAATGCAATATAATTACTTACCCATTTGCGGATTTGCAGATATAGTAACATGTCAGTGATGAGAAATAATGGAAATCAATAATTTTTATAAAAATGTAAATAATGCATTAGTGCATACTAGGCATACAGTGCAGTTAATCTTGAACCTAAACATGCATCAGTATGGAAACAGCAATAATGATACCGTGAATATGTTTGAACAATTTAACACTCCATTTTAAAGGAACAGTCAGCCCCAAACACATTTATATTATTTAATGTAAGACAATTGAAATTCTTCCAAACGCAGGGGTCATGCAAACCCTAATGGCAGCAATGATTTTTCACCTACCCTATTTGCAGACATTAATTTTATCCAGCAATGTATTTAGCTTCTGCTTTGACCTAGGCCCAACACAGGGCAGCGCCCTAACCACCCGCTACGCAACCAGCATCTTCACAGTATTAAAAAGCATGCCTTCTACTACAGTCTATGGAGGTTGTGCTGAGCCAGCACACCCTCCACAGTGTAAATGGACCTGTTGAGGATCAAAGATCTCCCTTGTAACGGCTCATTATGCAGCGGGACACTGTGGGGCCTGATTCTCCATGAAGGAGATCTGCCCCCAGTTTTGCAGCAGGGGACTGCCGCCCTAGGCCTAGTCAGCCAGGATACATCACTGATTATATCACGGTATATGATTGAAAGTAATTGCAGAAAACCTGCTTTTTTCTCCAAGTCATTGCATGTATGTTAACGTTACATACAAACCCACCTCAGTATGCGTGACATAATAAAAACAAGCTCAGTAAGACCCTTAAACGCAGACTGTGTGGGAATTTGCCATCAGCTGATGGACATTCATTGCCAAACAAAACATCCCTGAGTTCATGAACATTCCTTCGTAATATTTTTGTAACACAATATAGTCGTAACCTAATATATGTTACTTTATACACACAACAAATAGCTCCCTCTTTGTGTTTTATGTATTGTCTCAGTTCAGGAAGGATACAGCCGTAACACATACTATCCGAGTTTTACTCATTGCAGCAATCTGACTTGCCACGGGTCCAACCAGCTGTAGATGTCATCAGGAACACAGATGTTTTTGCAGCTGTACCAGTGCCTTTCATACGAAATGTGATAAGTTTGGTTATTATCCAGCCAGCATCGCAAAACTCTCTGAAGGGCGGGTCGCACTGAAGTTATCATATTCTTCACCAGTTATTACTTGCTATGATCATAAGTTACTTTTGGAAAATACACTATATGACCAAAAGTATGTGGACACCTCCATCTCCATAGACAAACATTGGCAGTAGAATGCGTCATACTGAAGAGCTCAGTGCCTTGGCAGTGTCATAGGAGGCCACCTTTACCATATGTCATTTCATGAACTTCTGCAATGCCGTTTGGAGATAAAAGCAGAGATTTAGGCATGTGGAGTGTTGTTTTGGGCTCAGTGGGTAAGCGACAGGAGTCTAAATTATACTCAAGAAGTTATGAGGAAGCAGTGAAGGGACTGACGCGGTGGAGCAGTGATGGGATAAGACAAATAGTCTGGCAGAGGTGAACAAAATGGATTGGAGCGGTAAAATGTAGGGAAGGGGAAAGCAACCTTTCCCCACTCAGTGTATAGTGTGCTTCATGAGGCTGGTCTGCTTTATTATGCAGAAGAATCCATAACCATTTCTCGCCTTTCAGAAGCACAAACTCTAAATTTCCTCCAGAACATGAGCTATAATTGGCTGATCTCTAGTTGGAGGAATTATTTCTGTTTAGACAAATCAAGTGGTGCTTGTTGAATAAGTTCAAGTATGTTAAAGATAATATAGAAAATGATCCCTAAAAAAATATAAATATTTTTACATAATTTTCTATGGGAGACCAATGTCACAAATCACCCATATTAGTAGTCGTTATACTATATTTTTTATTCCCATTAAAATGACCTACCTGTTGTGTTTCTAATGTTGTACTTCAAAGGAATGTCTTTAATACTTAAGGAGTTTATACACAACTTTGTTGGTGGAGCAGGTAGGGTTAGTCACAAAAAAAACACTGCAAGGTTTTTACACTACAGGTTTTAAACAAATTTCATTCAGTGACGTATCCCAGCATTGGCTGACTAGGCCTTGGGCGGCAGGTCCCCGGGGGGCGCCAGTCCTACTGCTGCCAAACCAGGGTACAGGTGGCCCTCTTGGGCGATCAGTCTCCACGATATCCTGCTGGTCAATGGGCCGGTTATAGGAGAGATCTTACACTATGGAGGCTGTGCTGTCTCAGCCCCTATAGACTGCATTAGAAGGCACTGTGCGCCGTTAAAACACGGCTGTGCAGCCCCCAACGAGGAGAGGCAGCTGGGGGCGCTGATTGCTTCTTTTATTTATGTCAGACACCAGGATCATTCTTGTTCTTTTTCACCCATTTTCTCCATGTTCACGCTACACAAGGCAAACGGGAGTGTATAGCCCTCTGATGAGGTTTAAACCCCTATCATTCTGTAGAAATCATGTTTTTTCAGAATGGCAGCATCAGTTATGTATATATAATTATTATTGAAAATTAGTATTTGTCAAATACAATGTTTTCATGTTCTTTCGGTGGAATGTGAATTCCCTTTATGAACATTCTTTTGATGTACGATCACAGCTGGAAAATATTTCCTAAAAAGACAAGCTCAGCTTACGCTGATTATAGAAGAAGACATCTTATTTTGAATCTTGACCTTCCTCATTAACATGTCATGGCCTCTCTTTTTAGAGTCCCCTTTGAACATATATTGATGCTTATAATAATATATTAAAGTACTAAGACTAACATTAAAGCATTAAATACATTTTTTAGGTGAGGAATAGGCCGATTGGGGAACTAGGAGGTGCTATATATAAAACGGGTGCAGCATTCAGCCCTCATTAATGTTTGGTAATTATCTTTATCTGCTGATTAATATCCCAGAGTTTGTTTAAAATTAAGAAGTTTTGTTTTAGAGTAACATCCAGTATTACAATATGCAAAGAACTGGTCCATTTTCAGCCAGTATCAAGAAGAGGCAATAATATGTTTTTGATTGTCTGCTATCAATTGTGCACAAAAGCATAGTTTAAGTACACTTAACTAAAAGACTTGAAAGAAAATCATACACCTTGATTTATCATATTGCCTGTGGTAAACAATAGAATGGCTTGATCTTAATTTCTATTAAGGAACGTACTTTGTACTTCCATGTCTGCAAATAAAGAAATATTTATTCCATGGGACTTCTTCTTTAAGATCTGAGAACACAGCGCAGATGACATAGCAGTGACTTCATAAGGAAAGTAAATGTAGATCAAAATGGATTTCGAACCACTAAGAATTTCTAGTGCAAACTATGTTCCTTTAAATCACGCTAGTACATTGTGTCTTTTGCTTCAGGTCTGGGTTTTTGGTGTAAAAAGGTATAAAAAAAATTATAAAACAAAATGAAATGGACAGTACAGCCCTGACACGCAACAACATGGAACAACAAGGGCTGTTTCCTTGATAAATGTATCCCTCGGTGTTCTTAATGACTGCATCATCCACTTCCTGCACAGCATTATTTACAGGAAGTTGGGAGTCGTCCATGTAATGTCCCTGCACTACATCTTATAACAACCGAACTCTCTGTTAAGCTGCTATTTCCTTGCCAGGCGATGGAAACAAAGTGAACACAAATATTAATAAAGCATTTATTTGCAAATAACAAGAGTCCAATAAACATTGCAATCTTTTAGTCAGACTAGAGTTATGCTGCATTCTTATTATATTCACAATAGTTAAGGGAATATTGACTAGTTTAAGCAAATGTTACTTTTATATTAACTTTTTTTTTAGCATTGACTTAATTTGCCGGTGGTGTTCTCACTGATCTGGTCATTATAAAGACTCTGATTTGTGATCCATATACCAGTATGGCTTAATTTGTGTTCATCTTATTGTTGGTATTTAGTATTTTCCATGCTGATGCTCAATAAATGCAATGCAATAGCTGTGAGGTTGGCTGGTAACCATAATCAGGAACCCTTAGGATTTTTATGGCAGTGTTATTGTGTCAGGATGAACTGGCACATTCACCGGGTTTCGCCCAGATACTCCAGGTGAAAAACTACTTCTCCGAGTCTCTGGGTCACTGCAAGGAAACTCCGGTTCGTGGGAGCGTTGTTGTGGCATGTTAGCAGGACCTTCTATCTGCATCAAGCAAGGGGGCTATTTAAACTGATATAGTGTATTAAAACTGAAAGAATTCTGTCTGTATTCAATTGTTTTAAGGAAATCTGTGAAAACTTAAGTTTGAATGTCTTTAGCCTATATTTGTGTCAACTTTGATCCTCAACTGTATGATTAATGATCCTATAAAGAAACCATCCTTGTGTTCACAGCTTCTGGTTTACATTATTAAATACTAAAATATGATATTGTACTTTCTATCCCGAAAAACAGGCTAGAAGGTCAAAATAAAGTATATTACAGATGACATAAATAAAGCCCCAGTGCGGGACCAACCATCTACTTACTTTTAACATAAAAGGCCAGTTTGTGTCCCTCACTTGTATGCAGACAAACATAGAATATCGTCAGAAGCCTTCCACTGATGACTGTCCTCTCTTCTAAGATCAAGTATATAAGTTTGATGGTTTTAGCAACTAGTCTGGGAATGTTAAAATGTTATACTTTGTCTAGCTCAAGTCTTCCAAAAATGAAGACAGAAGATAGGCTGAGCTCTCACAGAGAGTCTTATGACCTGTTCAAATTTGTTTGTATTAATTTAAGGAAAGGGAGGCTGTGAGGGAGCACATAAATATTCATCTAAAACGTAAAATGATCATTAGCACAGTAACCAAATATGAATGAAGTAACATAAATATTACATTGACTTGTTAGAGATGAGGTGAACAATTTAGTTCAATACTCATTGCCAGAACACTTTAAAGATATTATAGAAACTTGAGAATGAGATCAAGTTTACTCTGAATGTTCAGTGAGATATGACTGCCTAGATACTCAGTTACTGTTAGCCGAAACACCTTTAGTGATTTAGAATTCAAGTTATTTAGAATAACTGCGAATGTTTTGATACAGCTGATCAGTCTGTCTCATAATATATGATATAGGTTGCTCAGCATACCAGAGGAGATAATTGTTTAAGGTGGGCCACTGTGTCCCAAAAGTGAGAGAATTCTTCACCTTCCAACGGTTGAGCCTTTGGTATCAAGCAGCCTTAGCACTTGTGAGGATCCTCCAAGGACTGGGTACGCGCTACTAGAGAGCACAAGCAGGAAAGCTAGAAAAATGCCATAGTCGGGAAACCCGGAGGTCAGGATAGTTGTATAACAGAGCCAGAGTAGAGAAGGCAGAGAACAGAGTACTTGAGGTCAAATGAGAATAATTCGATACAGGAATACTCTAACAGGACCTCATTACGACTAGCATAGGTATGGCCATCTCAGGGCATGGTGTGCTGGCTAGAAAGCCTTAAATACGCATATCTATCAGAAATAAGGAATAGCATTTGCAGACCAACGGATTCAGAGAGACATGGAAAATCTGAGGGATGCTAAAGGCTCTGAAGGATCAGCATTACGCCACAAGATTAATTTGATGACAAACAAGAAAATGAGGAGTGCTGCAGGGTGTGCTCTGGGAACCTTGTTGGCCGCACACATAAGGAGCAGACTTGTACATATGCAGTGATTACTTTGCGGCACTCCGGCCACCAAAAGAAAATGGAGACAAGTTCCTTTGTGCCTGTATCTCCTTAGTGCCCTGCTGTCTTTGAACCATGGGACGGGTTCAAAACCAACCCCGTATGTTCGGCTGCAGCATACAGTTTTCTAGGGTGCTAAGAAAAGTATGTAACAAATAGTTTTTAGGCAGTTTTAATTTTGAAGTGGACAAGACTTTTCCTTTTTACTTTGCTATTTTGGAGCTATTTTCCAGATGACCTGTTGTGCACAGTGGTGTTATGGATGCACTGCTTTCTATAAAGTGTGTGGATGACCTGTTCTCTAATTAGAACTGGAAACAGAATAGAAGGACCATTTTGGGCTTGTTAACATTCCTCTAATGCTGTAAACAATGATCAGCAAGAATAATAATAAGGCAAAATAGTTTTGAGTCCAAGCTCAGCAGGTCATTAGTGTATAATTTCTGTTTAGATACATTTATCACATTATTCTGTCAATGCGTTTAGGTATGTAGACGTGGTCAAGATAACTTGCTGAAGTTCAAAACGAGCATCAGAATGGGGAAGAAAGGGGATTTAAGTGACTTTGAACATGGCATGATTGTTAAAACTGCTTTGAGAAACTGCTGATCTACTGGGATTTTCACGCACAAGAATCTCTAGGGTTTACAGAGCATGGTCCGAAAAAGAGAAAATATCGAGTGAGTGGCAGTTGTGTGACGAAAATGCCTTGTTGATGTCAGAGGAGAACGGGCAGACTGGTTTGAGATGACAGAAAGGCAACAGTAACTCAAATAACCTGTAAGGGCCGCTTTAAGTCAGGCCCCATTTATGCTGCAGAGCTGCTCATCTCTGGTTCCCTTGCCTTGCTTCAGTTTCCATGTTTTACTTTTGCTAAACTGCTTTTGATGACAAGGAGAGCTAGAAAGGTTAAGGTTTATCTTGTGTTAATACACTTTCTATTGTAATATTTGCATTGTGCAGTGAGGCCCTGTGCACACCAGGTACAGAAGATGAGCAGAGATAGGAAAATGCAATGTATCCGGTTGCTGCACTAAATAACCATTCTTGAACACTGCTAAAAATACCCCTTATAGCTCTCATCAAGCAGCAGAGTGAAAAGGTGTTATATATGAATTCCTTGCAGGCATCTGAAAAGAATCAACAAACATTTAGAACAAACAACACAACAAACGTACACCATCTGTCAGGACAGAGATTGGAAAACAATGTCATAATCATGCTAAACTGGGAAGAACCACATTGAACCTTCTGACTTGATAAAGTATGTTACTGAGGTGGCATCCATCTCTGGTTCTACCAGTAAATTAAACCAATATAAAAAAGAAATAAATAACAAAAAAAGTCTCCATCTTAATGTAGAATTCATCCCTCCAACTACAGCTGCTTACTTATCTTGCACTTAACTCCTTAAAAGATACCACTAATTGGTAAATGAGACTCCATGCTTACATCCTGACGTGTCATTAGTTGTCAACAAATGTCCAGTTCTTAAAATGTCTGTCTGGAGTCACAGTGAGCAATGGAGCAGGGGATATTGTACATGCAACCAACCATCCTATTGTGTCACCAATCTCAGCAGTCTGCATGATAACATCTGGACATGTTAATGTCTTTGTGTTTGAGGCACCAGGGGTCCCTTGAAATATATTGTGTACTTAGTCAACTTCAACAGATGATGGGTGGGAATAGGAAAGCCAAGGGACATCCTGTTTTAAGAAGGATAAGGAGACAATATCAAGACAAAACATGCATTTCAGTAGTAGCTTTATTCAGATTTCATTCTTGTGAGAATTAAATCTTCAGTATAAGCAACTTCTAAGGCTGCATCACCATAGACCTGTCACCTTTGGTCCACTGGCATCTCCACAGTGTCCAACAAATTAATAGAAAAATTACGTCTAGAGTAGATTCCAAGGTACTATGCATAGAGTTAAGGGTAGACATGGACAGGGAACTAATTTCTTTGCCAAAAAACAAATTTTGTCAGTTCATTTTTTCTTTGCCCATTTGGTTCAGAAGAACGTTTTTAATTCAGAAGCAAATTGTGTTGCCCGCTTCTGACGACCACTTTCGCTCTCTTCTGCCTTCTGTCTTTCATCTTCTCTCTCCTATCTGCGTCCGCTTTTGCTGACATCCTCTCCCCCAATTAGAGGTTATGTCCGAGGTGAACGAAGATAGAAGAGAGAAGATAAAAGAAAGAAGATGATAACGAAAAAAAAATGAAGAACAAGAAGATGCGGAAGAGGTCGGCAGAGAAGGTAGGGAAACATTTAGAAAGTGTGGGTGAGATTGTGAATCAGAATGAGAGTGTGAGTGAAAGGGTCCGCAAATTTTTGTGAACAGTCTGGCTTTGTTTACGTGGCTCTGTACAAAATGAAGAATATGCCAAAATGCAGTGAATTAGTATGAATCTGAATGCACTGGCAGAAGCTGCATTGGCTGTAGCTTCTGCCATGGAGGAGCTGCAGCCAGGCTACCTTGTGTGCATCTGAAGTGTCGCATCCTGTTTAACCTGGCAACAGGTAATAATCCTGCTTTTTTCCTCATTTTGGAATGTGTCCTGCAACGCATAGCTACTAGAGGGCCTCCTGACCAAGTAGGGATCCAAAGCAGCCATGTATATGGTAGCACCGCTGAGTTACTGGTTGTTAGTCTTTCAAATGAATAAAAAAGGTGTGTTTTATAACTGCAGTAGACTGTATGCTACTTTGTATGCAATTCTTCTTTTAATCACTAGATGTCAATCTGCACGTAGAGATGACTTGTTTTTTACATCAACCTTTAAGATTGAAACTATAGTAAATAGTTTACATAACATATAAAGGAGACATATGAAATAGGAGCATGTCTGAAAACCTTTCTGCCTACAATCTGCAAAGTTCCCAATGTGGATGGATGTGCTGTGGAATATGATGGCGCTATATAAAACAATAGATAATAAGATAATAAGGCACAAAGTATTTTGGGGAAAACAAGGGTGTATTCCACTTCTCACATTTGTCTCATTTCAGGCTTCTCCAGAAAGGGATGCTAGAAAAAGCAGGATATTAAGTTACTTGCAGAGCCACATCTCCATATATACAAGATTGTGATTAAACCCTCACAGAACAGTGGAGGCATCATGCTGTCTGCCATCATCTCCTCATATAGCTCCAGCAGATTAATTTTGCTCCACAGAGTTATATAGAATATTATAGGGAGGTCATCACTATCTGGGGTCTTACCTTTCCTGAAGGATTTGGCAGCAGAGTACAGCCCCTCCAAAATAAAGAGGGCATTAGGGTTTGCTTGGCCTACAGAGTCAATGGTGTTGGTCGCTTTGGCCAGGAATCTGCAGCTGAGGGGTTTGTTACCTTAGGCAGTAGAAATTCTTGTGGCAGTTGAGGACTGCATTTTGGACCTCCTCTTTCCCTTTTCTTACTTTACCTATGCTGTTTCTAAAGCTCGGTCAGTTGTTTCTCCCTTCTCAAGGTTCTCCACTTTGGCATGGAAGATGATGGACATGTGTTACTCCTCAGAGTGTTTTTTTAGGCAATCTTTGGTTCCCTCCAACTCATCCTCCACCTCCCACCCACATTGCTCTAGGTCCAATGGACTGCATCATTTCTCTTATCACTGGCCTGCTGTCTGGAAGCTGCAAAGATAACTCCAGTCACTGAGTGGCATGTTATCTGTGTACACAATGCATAGTTCCCCTGCATTCTCTTGTCTTTTGAGTGCAATGTTTAACTTCCAGGAACATGGACCATAAGGGAATGCCCACTCATAGGTCACCCTGGAGCCAAACAGCTTTGTGATGAGAGAAATAGCAAAGGATCATAGAACACCATGTTTCACTATTGAGGAAGTGTGGCTGTGTGAGTGTTGATGCATCTTCTTGTTCTGCATCTTCTTATTCTACTTTCTCCTCCCTTCTATCTTCTCTTTTCTGTCTTATTTCTTCATTCACATCTTGGCAGACATAATCTAACGACAAATTTCTGCCGAAACGGTTAATCACCGGAAGCGCCACCATTTTGCCCTAAGATAACAGCGGCTTATCCCCACATTAAGCATTATGTTTATATTTTCTATATAGTGGGAGCCTTCTTGTGAATGTGAATTGATTGTGTATGTTAGTGCCTTCTTTTATATAGCTTGTAAGAGCATTGTATATAAGAGCTCTAAGTAAATTGTCCAATTTTGTTTTATATTGTAGTTTATTTTTTGTCTAATGATGTTTAGTTACTATACCATATATTTATTCAATAAAAATGTATTTAGGATATTATTTGGTGTTGAATATTTTTAAGCACTTTCCTTTTTTTTTTATATTCTTTGTCTCCCCTATAAATTTGTTAATCATTTGAGGTTTGTATAAACCCCATTTTTTCTACTTGGTGGTGGTATGTGCACTTTAGCACTGTTAATGTAAACATTTACAGTATTTTCTAAAATAATGGTGCTTAGCTATCAATTTTATTAAGAAAAAAACCTCTGGGCTTATAAAAAATGAAAAATAAATATTTTTTATTAAGAAAAGGCAGCTTTCTTAACATGTATCTTTTGAATGTTTAGCTGCTAAATAATTAAGCTTGCATGGTCTTAACTGTAAATTAGTGTCGCTTCTGTACTGCAAATTGTTGACAGTTAATGGAAAATCCCAAGTGAATCTTGGTGCCACAATATTTAATTTAGAGTGTAAGCACATCATTTCACATTAACATCATGTCATTCTCTTAATTAATTTAAAAAACACAATGCTGTTTATGTCTCCACTGTCCACATTAACATTGTTTCATTCTCTTAATTATTTTTTAAAAAAAAGATTTTTTTAAAAATTATGCTTTTATGTATCCACTGTCCACATCTCTCAAAACAAAATAAAACAAAAAACAGCTTTCTAATTTCACTTACTGACATTTTTATCGATTTTTTTAGCCCAGTACTGTTGATAACCTAGGGGGGGGATATTAAACTGTGTTCTGTTCTTTTTTTTTTTGTTAAATAAATCAGGAGCCTCATTTATTAAGATCTGAAAATATCTTTTTCCAAAAAACATATGAATTGTTTTCACCAAACGTGGCGCTGTGGATTTTGGCAAACATCTCCACTTTGGTCTAGTCTGTCCAAAGGACATTGTTCCAGAAGTCTTGTGATTTGTTCAGATGCAACTTTTCAAACCTAAGCCATGCTGCCATGTTCGTTTTTGAGAGGAGGAGGCTTTCTCCTGGTACCTCATCCAAACATACCAAACTTTTCTAATTGTACTGCCATAACCATTAACATTTAACATGCTAGCTAAGGCCTGTAGAGTCTGAGATATAACTATTGGATTTTTTGCAATTTTCTGAGCATTGCACAGTCTGACCTTGAGGTGAATTTGCTTGGATGTCCACTCCTGGGAAGACTGGCTTGAATGTTTTCTGCTTTTGAATAATCTTTCTCACTGTAGAATGATGGAATTTAAATTGTTTGCAAATTGCCTTAAAACCCTTCCTGGATGGGCAGCAACAATAGCATCTCTAAGATCATTGCTGATATCTTTCCTCCTTGGCAATGTGTTAACAACCACCTGAATGCTCCAGACCTGCAAACTGCTAAATTTTTGGCTTTTATAGAGGTGGTCATACTTGATAATGATTAATTAATCAAATAAATTTGATTAGCGGCATTGTCTGCTACTTAGCATCTTAATCCCTATGAGAGCAGTAAAGGTGTACTTCGTTTTTCACACATGGCTTCTCCATTTTGGCTTTATTTTTGTTGAATAAATCATGACCTGGTGTAATATGTCATGTGTTGTTCATCTGTATTTACCTAATTTTTAAACCTGCTAATAAACAGATTATTGTTATTATGTCCTGATATGTAAAACCATAGATTTCAAAGAGGGTGTACTGTCTTTTTCACACAACTGTATAACTACCGTATTTGCTCGATTATAAGACAAGGTTTTTTTCAGAGCAAATGCTCTGAAAAATACCCCTCGTCTTGTAATCGGGGTCGTCTTCTAATCAGACCTCAAATAGAGGTCTGATTAGGAGACTAAGATCCAGATCCCCCGCACCGCTGCAGGGGACCTGGATCCTCCTGTCTCCCCCCCATTTAAACCCCCCCGCCACACACACTTACCGGTGCTTCCTGCCGGGGCAGCGGGTTGACGTCTACGCGATGCGCGTAGACAACGTCCGCTGCAGCCGGAAGGAGGTGTGGCTAGCAGCGGGGGTTGTCTGCGTCCGTCGCGTAGACATTCCCCGACTGTCAGAGATCAGAGTTCCCCGCACCGGTGCTGATCTCTGACAGCCGGGGAATGTATGCGGGACGGACGCATACAAACCCCCGCTGCCAACTCCACCTCCTTCCGGCTGCAGGGGAAGGAGACGGCAACCCGCTGCCCCGGCTGGAAGCACCGGTAAGAGAGGGGTGAGAGGAGTGATAGGGAGAGAGGGGTGAGAGGAGTGATAGGGGAGAGGGGAGTGAGAGGAGTGATAGGGGAGAGAGAGAGAGAGAGTGTGTGTGTGTTGTGTGTGTGTGTTAAATGGGGGCATAGGGCATTTCTGGAATGCCTTATACCCCTATATGCCACTCTGGCATTTAGGGGGTTAAAATACATATTATGGGGCAGAGTGGCATATAGGGAGGTATAAGGCATTTCTGGAGGCAGAGTGCTCTATACAATGCCTTTTAATGACGCCCCCCACCCGCCGGCACTTACCTTTAAAGAGTCCTGCGGTGAGTCTCCCTGCTCTGCCACGGTGCCGGCTTGTAATGCTGAGCGCCGGAAAGTGACGCCACTTCCAGCGCTCACCATTACAAGCCGGCACCGAGACCGAACAGGGAGGGAGACTCGCCGCAGAGGAGAGAGAGGGGCGCCGAGCGGGTAAGCGAAAACCACTCTGCGCCCCTCTCTCTCCTCCGCTTCAAAAAAAACCCGCTTGGGGAGGCAAAGTGCCGCCCCTTCTAAAGTGCCGCCTGGGGCAATTGCCCTGAATGTAACTCACCACCAATAATAATATATAGAAAAAAACAAAACAATGCAGCAGAACATAATGGAGTTTCTTCACAGGAGAGGGGGGCTGCAGGTGAATTGCAGTTTCAAAATGAATGAGTCTTCATTGCAGTGTTTGGAGTATTTGTTCTTGTTAAGCAATGCTACAATTGCCAACTTCCAATCTTTGAGAACTACCCCTATCAATCAATGACTGGCTAACTGATTCAATTACATGTTTTACTAGAACACACTTCATGCCCCATTTATTGATTTGTTTCACTTTGGAGAAGTAGGACTCCTTCCTCTGTAAACATACATGGTTTACATGTCTAGCTGTTTTTTTCTAACAAAACGTCTCTTTCCTTCATATTCCGCTGTAAAAAGTGAACACAAGTATTTGGCAACACCTGTTTTATTGAATAAACCTAAATATTACCATTACATATTAAATAAATGTTACATATACCATTTACTCACAATGTACACTTTTCACACCATAAGGTAGGATTGCAAAGCAGAAATTCAGTAATACATATCCTCCAAGTGTCTCTTTGAGATGGCAAATCTTCTTGGGGACAAATCTTGCTATTTTGAATACCCTGATGTACCTCTTTTAAATGAGCTGGGTACGAGTGACTATTATTTATTGGACTAACTTTTATTAAAGTAAGTTGTGAAATTACCTAAGTTTGTCAAATCAAAGGCAATACCCATTGGGACTTGACAAAGGAGATTAGTACCTTTGCACCCAAACCTACATAAAAGAGAGTGCAAGTGTGTGTTTGTGCGACAATATGTGAAAATTACAAAACGTTGCATATCTAAACCGAAAAAGATAAATATTCCGTACATTATCTGCATTTAACATGCAGTTACTTCCATCCGGAACCATAGGGAAAGAGATAATCATTTGCCCTTCATGTGAAAAGTTGTGTGTCTTTTAAAATATGGGTTTTTCCTCTCCCAGCCATATAGAGGGTTAACTTGACTGTATAGTTACAAAGCTATAGCTGTAAGAGTTCCCATACCCTGTAGATTTCACAAATATACACAGCACGCCTGGAAATCATTTGCTTTGTTTATTCTTGAATTAACAACATAGTATGGTCCAAATTCGATTGGGAGTGTTTCTGAAATAATATATGGCAGATGCGGTGATAAGTGTTACTTAAAACATAGAAAATGGGTTGAATATTGTCTGAAACTTTATTGATTGTGATCGAAAAAACTATATATGCTTAGTTGACCAAGGATCTTATAGAATGGACCTTTTTGTTGTAAACGCAATGTTTTTGCCGCACCCTCTGCCGATTGAATGATTTAAATAAACTGTTATGTTGTAATGGAGTTTAAGTACTTTGTTTCCTTGTTCAGTTTTTGACCTTTTTGTAGGTGGGGTTTGTTTAATCTTTTGTTAAATAATCCCAGTTGCAGGCATTTCCTCTTCCTGATAACTTTGAAATAAAACCAACTCATTTCAAAAATATTCAACATTGTGTTGTTATAGTTTGAATAGAGGGTGTGCATGTTAAATCGTGATTTATTGGGTTTGAGACAAAGGCTTTCTATGGGCTTTAACAGAATGTTTTGATTTATTAATTGCCAAATAATTACATTACCCTAACTGAATATTTTTCATACTGTTAGAAGCGTATTGCAGAGGCTCCCTGCAAACATTCGAGATCCTGACAACCAAAGGGGTTCTATAATATAGAATTAAAGGCGTCCTTTTGCAGAAAAACTCCTCTGGTCCTTGTACGTGTAGATGCACATATTGACCAATTCCACACGGAGATCCACTTCATGGCCCTGTTGTAACAACTCACTCTGTGTAACATCTACAGTTGGTCTGAGACAACTTGGGATGCCTTGTGAGTGCAGGTAACCTGCCTATAACTGTTGCATTTCTCTTTGATTGCACGTCCGGCTGTGGACATAATGAAAAATGCAACTTTGCCAATCACTTGTTTTAACAAGTACCAGCTGATATGACAAGGAAGGCAGAACTACAAGCTAATTAAATTAGGATGTGTTAACAATATATTATTTACATATCTAGCTGCTACTACCAAGTAAAGTCAATGGGTGGTTCTATATTTTACACTGAATCACAACTTTCAGAATGTTCACCAATGGTTCTTAAACTGTAGGAACTGAAACAGAGGCTACCAGAGGTCCCCAGGCCACCAGTGCTCCCCAACACGTTTTCATGTGGTCCTCATGATCATATCAATAGTTTTTTTAATATATAGGAAGTATGTTGCTCCCACCAGTCTAGGTTTGTCAAGACAGTCCAAATGTACATGACATAGGTATCCTAATAAAGAGAAACGTAGAATATGAAAAGTATAGAATTTACAGAAGAAGGGAATGAATTATTTTTGCTTGCATTACATTTGTGCAATCAATGGCTTTATTATTATCATCAATATTATTATTATAAATTATTAGTAGTTGTATTATGTTATTGTAAGGCATGCTGTAGTAATTGTGAACTATGTTATAAGCAGTATTCACTTAGTTGTATCAGAGTTCTGGAATAGAATAAAAATCTAAAGAATGTAGAGGCTCCCAAAGGTATTTATACAAATGAATCGCAAACCTGCATTTTTTAATGAGTTCTTTATCATCCAACTTGAAGAGGGAGTGCTGTGTGTGTACACATATCTAAAGGAATGTAGATTCAAAATGAATAGGGATATGTTTTAAAGGAATGTAGATTCAAAATGAATAGGTGTATATTTGATGTTGCCTGGTTTTATCTGAAGATATTAAAAACCAGATGTGATATTGACATTCTTTAAGAAATTAAAGAAAACACTCCTCAGCATGTTTATTAGAATACAGTATACATATATACAATTGGTATAGTATCTGCGATAACTTTTTTAAATAAAAAAAATCTATTATTAAAATGTATTAACAATAATCATATTATCATTCTTACCATATAAACTAAAGGTACATTGTCAGTGACACACTTGCCATAGCAGGACTAAAGTGACTTTGGAAATTTCCAGTGGTTTCCTAAACTTATCACATTCTGGGGTTTTTTCTTCACGTGAGTCTTTCAAACCTCTCGACATTTTTTTCTTTCTGATTGAAAGATTTGGAAATGTATTCAATCCCTTAAGTGCTGTGGTTTTTTCGAAAGGAGAGCTCCTTCCTGCCAAACCCCATCAGCACAGAGGTGTCTGGAATTAATTCAGGATATTCTTGCAGAAATTATTCCTTGATAAATACACATTAAAGAGAATTTATAGGAGAGGTTATACAATTATATTTATTTATATTATCAAACCATAGCCTTGAGTAATGTAGTCTTCTATATTCCAGTTGGAGTCATTTCATTTCAGTGATGCATAAATGAGATCTGTGTGTGGACTTATGTGGTTCTCTTGGGTTTTATTTATCAAACACAATGCCTAAAACCCCCTTAGGTTCTGTAATATTACATTACAGATTTAACAGCGACCACGCAAAAAACACTGCACTTCATATACAAGTTCTTCACATATGGAAGTGAGTATATCACATGCATTATGTGTATTATGATGGCAGGAGTGTCCCTCTAATAGCACCCCTGGACCTAAATGGCCGAGATAAATGGTTCTCGGAATGAAACATAGGAGATAAAACACTAACATTAATAAAGTACACGTATAAGCATGGCCCCTTGAGTAACAAATACAAAAAAGCAAATCCAAACCAATATGTCTTAATATTGAACAAGAAATAATTTCATTCAAGGCATTTGAATCAAAGGGTTTGGCGGCAAAAGAGTAATATGATGGCTAAAGTAAAAAATGAGAGACAACCCCATTTTTTAAATACATCGATGACAAAAGATTAAGGACAGAAACCTGTTTACCATTGAAATTGGAAAGTTGGTTAAGATCAGAAGGCAGAATTTTTTAATCACAGTTTGCCTCTGTGTATACCAGACTTGCAAATTAATGCTACAACGCTTTCAACGAACATGTGATTGTCTGACGCAGGACAAAGTGATAACTCTGTTAAATAAAGATAAAATAGATAATGCCCCAGAACCAGATGGTGTACCTGAGATGGTGTACTTAACTGAGAAACAGCCCACACCATTGTGTTTGATATTCAATCATTCTCTGTTGTCTGTTATGGTGCCAGAATACTGCCATAAAGCATAAATGGTACCAAAATCTCAGCCAGATAATTGCAGACCTGTAAGCCTGATATCTGTGGTTGGGAAATTATTTTTTTATTTCTGCTCATTAAAAAAGCCACAATGTCCCACGACCTACGGCTATCTTCTACTGTAGTTACCTCTTCCCACCCCCGTATTCAGGATTTCACCCGCGGCGCTCCCCTCCTGTGGCATCCCCTTCCCCGTTCCCTCAGACTTTCTGCCTCATACGCGACTTTCAAAACCTCTCTGAAAACCCACCTGTTCAGGGAAGTGTACAGCATTCCTTCCCATTACCCAACCATCATCATAATCAAGCCATCTGAACAACAGCTTCAACACATCATCGAAACCAGATCAACTCATCCCCATCCAAGCCGTCCTCTCCTATTGTCTCACTCCCCTCAACCACCGACTAGATTGTAAGCTCGCAAGAGCAGGCCACCAGTTTGTTATTGTATGTGTTATTGTATGTGTTTCTAAATTGTTCTTCTGACTGTAACAGCGCTGCAGAATCTCCCGGCGCTTTATAAATAAATGTAATTGTAAGGAAAACATGTAAATTCAATCCCGACCGGTCTCAGCGTATACAAACATCATTATCAAGGTAAGTGGTCAGGATTGCATTTACATGTTTTTTTCTTACAGTTCTATTTTTATGGGTCCTTGTGTCTTTTTTAATGAGAAGAAATAAAAGAATCTATTCATTAACATTACTGATCAGCATTCCTTCACAGGGAGTTGTGTCCTGTGGATGGATTATATGTTGTGCAGCTGCCTCCACATACCCTGCATTTTGTTGCAGTTTGTACATTAGATATGTAACATTGTTTCCTGCATATATCATGTCTCAGCATTTAACTACTGTTGATATAATCAGTCTGTGTATAAAGACTAAATGAAATGCACCTCATACTTTTGGGGCTAAAACTGCCTAAATGTTACATTTCTTTAAATCCACATTACCTGAGGATTTAAAAGGCACCACACTTACCTCTAGGTGGCCCATCACAAACACAGATCTATTGGGATACAGAATTTGGGAGGTTTCACACATGTCAAGCACATTTGGGAATGGGAACTGCACGCTGGGATACCTGAGACAGGAAAGAAAACAGGAAAGAAGAATAATCCCAATCAGCAGCAGAGCCAACTGGGATCGAGGAGACTATTTCTCACCCTGTGTGGGGGTTAATATTAAACCCTATGGGGAGCATGGTGTCCACTTATAGTATGGGATGGAGGTTAAATGCATATTTAAACCTAAAAGGGGGGCATGGCACTGTCTCCACAGCCACCGTCCGAACTGCTGACTTTCTAGATATGACATCATACCTTGGCATTATGTCTATAATGGACTGCAGTGCCTGGGAATAGCCAGCTATGGAGACTGTGCCAGCTCAGCACAGTCCTTTATAGTGTAAATGGACCTCAGTTAATGCCATCGAGTCTTTGGACCATGGTGAGGGTATATAGTAATAATAAAGAAGAAGAAGATAGAAAAAGAAGACAAAGAAACAACTGAAAAACTATAACTAAAAACAATGTACTGCTCAGAGTATTATAGTTACAGAAAGATATGTTGTTTTCCAGTAGCTGGTTACAGTAGAATATATGTACATGTTCCTGTGCAGCAAAGGGGTCTTTTCGATCCTCTGCCTATGGGGAAAGATGTTATGGTATAAACTTAGTAAAATCATCAGATAAAATTCCCAGATATAGATTACGTAATCATAAATAAATGTAAAGGAGCATCACATGCAATTGTATGATCCATTTTAATTCCCTCCCTGGTCTGCCCCCATTATTTTCCATGTAGGAGATGTGCATGCGCTTAATGTACTCAAATTGATTTCAGACATCCGGTATTTTAATATGCATTCATCTTTAGTAAACGGTTACTTTAAATTTATAAATGATCCAAGATTTTAATAGTCAAAGGAAAATATCTTTTTACATGACCCTTTCACCTTTAATCAAGCTCTCATTAGTAGCGGATTTTTACTGAAGTGTGTGAAACAATGGCTGGCAAGAGATGAATCAAAAAAGGCTGAATTCAAATCACAAAAGCAAAAGAATGTCTAAATTCACATACAGAACCCGCTGCTCTCTCATTATTACCTAAAGGATACTCATATACAGCAAGGGGTACAGAGACTCACAGTCTAGTGTTTACTATTAGAGAAACAAGATACTGTTTCTTTATCTGGTTGCCAATTGCAGTGAATTATTTAATTTAAATTATTTATATGACGTATCAGCCAATTTTCAGTAGATCGGCTAGGCAACCAGATTGACATGCACTTGCAACCAGATTGACAGTAGCTTCTGCTGCTATTTTATGTTTTTTTTCCATTTTTTTTAACCATGCTTGTAGACTGCAAAATCCAAGCTAATTGTATACAGGACACACTTCTCTGTCTAGCAACGTGATATTTCTGGTTTTGTGTTTTATATATATAGCAATACCATGTTTACTGTGAAATTTTATATCCGTCTATGGGGAAGGTGCGGGAGGACAAGTCCAGCCATGTGGCCCAATAATCAAACAGCAGAACACATTTGGCAGATCACATGATCAAGTCCTGTTCAAAACACAAGGGATTGCATAGACTGTCCAAAAAGGATCACAAAAAGGATCAAATTAAAGTTGTTAATGCTGACTTAAGGCTTTAGGGAAATTCCCACCTGCCCCCCTTGACAGCCCTACTTTGGTGTTAGATCACACAGCTTTGGGTGTAACTCGTGTTGATTTCTGAATATAGCCTGTTTATAAGGAGGATGAATGGGTGTTGAATTTGTGCATCCAATTTAGAATCCAATCATTTGTACATCTAGCCAACATACCATTAGTTACTGGTAGAACTTGAGTTGGGGCTTGTACAAAAGGCTGGCGCCATGACATATTCATCTTTTGTTCTGCTTTGGACTTTGTACCTTCATCAAATCATATACACATGGAGGTCTTGCATCCCAGGAAAGCATGAAATGTATAGCACGACATGCAATATGTTCTAGCACTGAATAAACATGTAATATTTTTAAGAAACAGAGCTAGATTGCTCTTCATTTTGCATAACATTTACCTGCAGTAGTTACCAGCTTCTTCAGGGCTGATCTATAATACAACTTGCACTTTGTTAATACCCCATAATATAAAAATATAACTATATGAAATATACCTTAAAGGGCCAGTCTAATGTCCCTGAGTAACCCTAACCCTTCATTCTTCCTAAATGAAAATGAAAATAAAGCACTTACCTGACACAGAAGTTATAATAATGCTTTCTTCCAACAAATCGGAAAGTTGTTGCCACTGATTAAGTTGTCAACCAGTAGCAGTAAAGTGGTTCTAATGAAATAAATGGGTGCATGTTGCCAGAGCCGGCCTTAGGTGTTCTGGCGCCCTGTGGGGACTACTCCTCTGGTCGCCCCCCATCCCAAAAAAAAAGGAAAAAAAATTTGTCACAAAAACTCCCCTTTTCTCCCGTATTATTCCTCTCTCCCCCTTTATCACTAATCTACCCACCTCTCCCCCTTCTCACATCGCCTCCCTTCCCCCCCTCTGCCTCCTTCTCTATCTTCACACCTCTGCCCCTTCCACACTGCGCCTCTCCCACCTCACTGCCCGCTGCTCACTATCTACCACCTCTGCCCGCCCTTCTCACTGCTTTCCCACCTCCTCCCTTCTCACTATTCTACCCACCTCGCCCCTTCTTCACTGCCTTTCCCACCTCTGCCCCTTCTCACTATCTACCACCTCTGCCTCTTCTCACTGCCCCCCGCCCGTCTCCCTACTTCTCATGATCATTACTTACCTTGTTGAGTCCTGCGGTGGGAGCGGGAGGCGTCCGTCTTCCCGCTCTGCTGCGGTGCACGCTTCACAGCTGAGCGCCGGAATAAGTCATCATATTTCGGTGCTCAGCATGAAACGCCGGCACCGCAACGGAGTAACGGAGAGTGAGGGGCACCAAGCGGTTGCTGAAAACTTCACGAGCGACTGTGGCTGGGGGTCTGGAAAGTAGAGTCTGCAGAATCCCCCCATGCTCTTGTAAAATGTACCATACGAAAGTGCATATGACGGCTCAAGTGTACATACAATATTTTTACCATTACCCAGCTATGTGAAAAAGCCTAGATGACAAACAAGTAGATTTCCGTGACAAGCGATCTCTAAATACCACAAGTACTCGGTAATGGGGGATACAAAACACGTTCTGACGATTTAGAGTACTATCTGTATCTGTTCATGGATAGGGGTACGTCCGTGATTTGCTGTGCCATCTAGTTTCCTGGATCTGTTCTAAACGCTACAGCTAAAAGCAGAAGCATAATGCACATGGTGTGTGAATAATTTATAGACTGATTGCAGAAGAGACACCTTTCCTTGCTCTATACTGTGCTTTGTATCATGGACGATTACCCTTCAAAGAGACCAATAGTGTGTGTGGGTGACAGAGCCCGGGTCGTCAGTATGTCTGATCAGTCAACAATGGTGAAAATGTGGGTTTACAATAAACACTGAACAAGAACAAGATTATGAAGATTCTGGTAGGGATATACTTATCCCTAGTCAGCTCACTCCCAATGTCTAGTGCTGGTTAGGCGTATGTCCCAGCTAGGGGGGGATCTAATGAAACCCACCCAACCTGTGTCCATGTGCAGAGTGTGTTCCCATGTATATCAATTTACAGAGTACTTTTTTATACATTCATTGCTCAGGGGCCTGCATGTGATGCTGGATTGTTCCTTCAATCCCATCACTGGAGTAAGCGTCTTGTACTTTGATATATTGTAATAAGTTGTGCAATAAAAAGCTTTTCCTGTGGTTACTTTATAGCATTGGTGGCACCTTAAACATAAGGCTTTAGTATTGTATTTTGGCCAAACCACATAAGCACATTTTAATCTTTCATCTTTTATGGTATAATAACTTTTGTCACATATAAAAAGGAAATATATTTTTTTTTACATAAAATAATGGCATATTGGGCAGATCAGCAGGAATATTCAATGGGTTGCTATGGTAATAAGACTTTTCACCCATATCCATACACTGTGTGTTCTTCAGAGCTTGATACCAATCAATATCACTTTTTATAAAAAGTCTATTGATCCGTATTCCCATATGACAACCTTGTTCCTAAAACTGAACAATAAAAAAGGTATTGCTACGTGCTATGTGAAACTTTCAACAGTAATTATGAAAATATCGCATTAGGTACTTAAGTGTTGACTATCAGCTTTGATACCAAAAACACATTTCTTTCCGTGACCCCCGAGATTGGCATCCGTGCCGCTCTGGTTTGGGTGGGGTACGCGCTTGGTAAGGTTTCATCTTTCCACTTTCAGAGGAGAGCCGCGCATTACAGCGCTTTATGGCTGTGTTGAGATCAATGGTTTAAAATGCACTTTACAGACAAGCAGTTAACTGTATTATAATTTTATACTTGGTGAGATACACCACTGCAAAGACTGTGGGTGTATATATATATATATATATATATATATATATGTATACATATATAAAACAGAACATTAGTAATTTCTAGGTAACCT
Organism: Spea multiplicata; assembly: GCA_009364415.1. Classification (NCBI taxonomy): domain Eukaryota; kingdom Metazoa; phylum Chordata; class Amphibia; order Anura; family Pelobatidae; genus Spea; species Spea multiplicata. The sequence continues at coordinate 30,638 of VKOC01000785.1, read as the reverse complement.
CTTTGGGTCGATACAAAAAGCAGAACAAGATATCTGCAGTATCTTGGTTATTCTTGGCACTGCTTGTCCGAGGATCTTGAAATAAATATAACAGCTTATGAATCTTTAATTACTACTGCATACAGAAGTGAACATTCTTTTTTTAAGGTACTCCATCTGGCTTAAAGGCTTAAGCTCAGAAGAGAAATTGTTATTATTATTATATGGATTTATCTTGATAATCCTGGACATTTTAATGGCACCATTTCCAAATATTTGAAACTGCAAATATAATTAGTACCGCAGTGATGTCAGTATTATGTTAGTATTTAAAATTGAATTTGTCAGCAGCTGTGAAGAAGAGAAGTGAAGGAACGTTTTCCAGTCTGATGACTGCCTGTGGAATGGGGTTCCAAGCGCCTGCCTACTCACACCTTAATACTGGCGTATATTGACAATGTAAAGTGAATGACCTTATGAATGTAGATACCTGCCAGCTCCATAGCCTTCACTTTACTACATGTGGAGAAAATATAAGGAGATAAAAGGAGTTCTGCTGGTGATTTATTTAAAGAAACAGCAATCTCATATTTTCCTTGTTTTATGTTTATTTAGTAGATCATTGAAGCCAAACAGTAATACGCCTTTTCTCAAATTCACCATATTTTTATGGGAGGGGGGTTTACCCTCTTTGTTAGCTTTGTGTTTTCGTCCCCAGTCCATGTATTGCTTTTTTAGAATTTAGTGTTTCACCACTGTTGCATTTCTTATGCCCTACTTCAATTGATGCCCCCCTTGTAACATAAAGTGTTGCAATAAACATTGCAGCCATGGAGGGAAGGATTAAATTTGAGAGTTGGCAGGAGAGTAGTAGTTTTAACTTTTCCACTTGGCTGGCCCTGTATAATGCATGCGTTAATGGCTGAGCAGATTGAAGTAATCTCATTGATCTAACTGTATATTATGTAGTACAAAGCGCTTTCTGCAGCAAAAGGTTCACTTGGGTGGGACCTTCAGAACTTTTGGGACTTAAAAACACAAATCTCTGGCAAACTCTTCTGTGTACTATCCTTTAGTGAATAGATGCCATAAAGCTCTAGGACATGCATTCTGTACAGTGTTCATTCAGTGTCATGGCCATTCCTTTGAAAACTCAGGGTTTGCACAGCTCCAGGAAGATGAATTACCAGACTTCCAAGGCACATCCCCCACCCAGGTCTACCCCTCATACATCCTATAACTAGGCAAAGAGCTCTGTGGGATCACAGGGGAAGTCCTCATCAATAATTACAATAATAGGTCGGAACAGGGCTGGACTTCGGATGATGAGGCGGCTCTGGCACTTTATGGTCAGTGGCCGCCATTGGCGTAAGCGGAGCAGACAGCTTTATACAAGAGGTCCCAGGCTATATTTTAATGCTCATGTAGCATGTGGTTGTCATAGCCAGCTGGTGGCCACACAGTATAGCACCTGCACACTGTAGCACCTGCACAATGTAGCGATATTAGTCAACAGGCCACTGGGCATTTGCCCAGTGTGTTAGATGGCCAGTCCAGGTCTGTGTTGAAGCCCCAATGCATTGTGCATATAGCTGTGAGCACCAGTATGAATACTGAAACCACACTTTACAATGTTAGATATTATTGGCAATAGATTAGAAGCCCCTAACACTCCAGCTCCTGGTGATTACTATTCTTATCACCTTCAACCAGCTAAACTAAGTAAATCACAAAACTAATGTATGTAGGAATTGCATACCTGTTATTGTAAATAGTTATGTATTTAACACAAACTTTTCCAACAGGCAGTTAAATGCCTCCAAAGCCATTGTATGTGCATATTACATTTCACATTGATGCTAATGGATTTATTGAGTGACAACCCTAGCGGAAGTCTGCACAGAGAAAAGTATAACAAACCCACAATCCACGATTCACAAGTAGACAAGAGGAAACATTATTATAATAGGTTTGGAATGTGCTGATAGAATCAGTGGGAAGGATTGGTTGGATAGGAAACGGGACAAGTGTGTTGTGACAACAGGGGAGAGGTGTTAACATAGTTTATGTGTATTTAATGTTATATTGATATCTATAGATTGGCTTTTCTGCATCCTAGCGGATATGTTGTTGAACTGTAGCTATCATCGCTCTCCATAAGTCTGAACTAAGGATTAACATGGGGTGGGTAGGTAAAGCTGCAGTAGGTGTCCTGAGAGGTCAGTTCATTCTCAGTAGACAGGATGCAGATTTTTGGACTCTGGGTATATGGTAAGAGGTTAAAAAATACCTCTGTCTGTATAACTCCAAAGGACAAAATCAGGTTAAAGCATTCCTGGCAACCTCTGTCATAGTATTCCAGGTATTGGAAATTCCTTCTATAAAAAAGTCCATTTTCTCTCATCACTCATGATTCAAAAGGTACTATGCTCTACGGAGCAAGGAACTCCTTATGTAATGTATACCTATTCTATCATAATGTATGTACCTGGTCTATGACTGCACACACCAGGCATCCTCTTTATTATATGTAAGTGCTAAATAAGTAAAAAATAAAAATACACACACATGGTTATTCTGTTCATATTTACAATTCCTTATTGACATATGCCTGACTAAACTATCAATCTAATCTAAAACCAGAGGGTCAGAGGCTTCGATATAATGTTGTCAGGACCCATGCCAGCAGGTTTGGGTAGGAGCCCAGTTGCAGGGGATACTAGGGGCGCTGTCTGTACCCCTTGATGAATCATGATGGGTAGGTAGGTAGGTAGGTAGGTACAGACAGGCACACAACAGACAGAAAAGCAGGACTGGAATCAAAGAATAAAAGGGACCTGTAGCAAGGACAGGGGAACTGTAGCAAGGACAGGGGAACTCAGAATGGCAGGGCACACAACTTGGAAGCCCACTGGTAGGGCACACGGCTTGGAAGCCCACTGGCAAAGCACATGGCTTGGAAGCCCTCAGGCAAGGCACACGGCTTGGAAGCCCTCAGGCAGGGCACACGGTAATTTGAAAGGGGTGCTGCTGAGAGGGTGGCTGCAGGTAGACATGCTAGTGTTATGATTATCACATAGTCCAGGCTAGAACCCTGACAAATGTAAGGAAGTTTTACTTTACTGAGAGGATAGAAGATACATTGTACATTCAATGCATACGTGGTAGAGGTTAATACAGTAAGGGAATTTAGACATGTATGTTAAAGGCATTAGGCATAAAGCTATTCCAACTCTAAGACAAAACTGAGGACTGATTAAGTATTTAGAGCAGGAAAAATGGACAGACTACATGGGCTGAATGGTTCTTATCTGCCATAAAATTCAATTTTTCTGTTTACTTTTCATCCATTTATCTTCATGCCCTATTTTATGCCTATGCCATTCCTATATAAAAAATATAAATTATGTTATTTTAAAGCAATTGGTATTACCGCAAAGGGTTTCGATGTAGCACCATTGGATCCAGGAGGAACAACAGGGCAGACTAAATTCCAGGAGGTGGCCGGGTTCAACAGGGTCAAATAATATACTATGAGTAGACACATTATAAATGAGGTGTGTATCTTATTGTGTGTCTGGGTATGTTAGTGTATGTGTTACTGTGAGTGTCTGGGTATGTTAATGTGAGTGCCTGGTTTTGTTTGTCAGTGTGGGTTTTTGGGTGTGTGTTTTTGTGTGAGTGTGTGGGTGTATTTGTGTCTGTGTATGTTTGCTAGTGTGTGTGTCTTGGGAATGTTTGTTAGTGTGAGTATCTGGTTGTGTTTGTTATTGTAAGTATTCGGGTGTGTGAGTGTCTGGTTGTATTAGTGTCCAGGGGTGTGTGTTATTGTGAGTGCGCCTTCCTAAATCAGGCTCTGGATTCTCCCCTGTGTAGCACAAAGTGAATATTCAAGCACCCTTGAAGAATATTCCTGTATTGCTAGATTAGGGATGCAGTTAAGTAAGACTTTCCTTTCTTCTGCATTGCAATCTGATAGCTGTAGGAAGCACTGAATAACAAAACCCAGTTAGGTTGAAAGGATTAAAAGGAACCATTGGATTAGTACTAAACGAGAGCCAAGTTTTTAAACATTCCAGGTCTAAACTTACATTCTTTACAGGTCACCATGCAATAATGGCCTTGTTCTACTCATTTCCCAGTGATATTTAAAGGCAATTTAAAGGATACATGTTAGAGGGCCCACATAGAAACATATGAACAATATCTGGAGCAGATTAAATCATGTAAATGATTAGATGTTCAAATGTAATATAATCGATAATTTATTATGTATTGTACAAGGTGAAGTCAATGTCATTTAATATATGTTTTGTTTATATTATATGCATATGGGCACCACCTACATGGTAGATAGAAAAGCTATTAAACTGGCTTTGGGTATGTCCTTGGTAAATCAACAGTAATATATAATGCAGTTTGTAAATATAAAGCTAAATGTAGCTGCCTAAATGGTGCACACGTTTAAAACTTAATTCATGTGTAATAGCAAATCATTTATCACCTCATTATCACCTATGGTTCATTAAGGTGATATATATGAAAACACTGCCACTGTGCTTTGTGGAAAGTCTCTGACATACTATAAAAATGGCTGCGGTAGGAATCCTAATATAATGCATGTGTTTTCATTAATTTATACAAATCTGAGATTCTTATCATTGAAGGGATGTGAAGACATTATTAGCTCATTCCTTTGTCTGCCTATGTTAATTCAGAAAGTGTTAGATAATATTGTTTAGCTGTACTTTAGCTGTGTATTTCGAAAGTGTTAGTTGTTGAAATGATTCAAGAGACACATCAGAATCTTTATCTGGATGTTTACATTGCAACAGTGGTCTTCAAAAAGGACCTCATTGTGTCCATTGGTCTGTTGAGACGTATAGAAACATTGCAAATTAAATGAGAATATTAGCCTACTGCACACCTGTTTTGGCCTGGCTTATCAGTGGAAGGAGCCAAGATGCTAAAGCCGTTTTGGGACCATCATGATGAAGACCCAAGTATTCATAGTGCTCAGCTTTTGGGTGGGTTCCTTTAACCAGACTAGAATCTGGCATTCCCACCACTAACCTAACAGTAAAGGGGAGATTTGTGCATTGAAGGGACAGTAAAGATTGACCATAAATCCAGATTTGATTAAAGTGGATTGATTTCAGTTGGGAATCTGATATGTCCCTTGTGTGATTTTCAGATGCGTTTCATTACCTGCTTTCTCTAAAATGTTAGTGTCTTCCGGGAGCATTTAAGTCGCTATATTGCCATTACTAGCCAAGTCACAAAACTGTGTTAGGATTGACCTTAATTTTGCGAAACTTTTGCAAAGATTTATCTTGGATTATAGTTAGCTGTTTTGTCAACTTAAGCGAATGTTTATGTTTTATTACAGGAAATCATGGCTGAGTAAAGTGGGCAGTCCCAGTTCACGGATCGATCGAGTAAACTTTACTGATGAAAAGGAGATAACAAAACTTCAATATAATGGATTCGGCACTAGATACTAACAATATTACTAATATTTGCATGCATGATAAATATTAATGAAACACTATAGAAATAGCATGCTTTTACATTCACATATAATAATCGGAAATGCCTGCAGTTTTCCAGACTGAATCTTTATCTTGACGCAGCTGCTTGCATCCATCTGAAGAAGTCACACCTTTTTAGGACCACAGAGGTCAAATAATAAAACAATACCATCAAATAAACTTTAGTTTGGAGTGATGCTGATTTATGCAACTGACAGTTGGTATTAAAAATACATTTTTTTCTAGATGTCCTAATAACTGTACACCTAATATTGTGTTTTCGCCGATTCAGAACATATAGACAGTCCAGATTCAACACGGGAATAAATTGGCAAGGAAAGGTTGTGGGAAACTAATGATTGCCCTATAACAATTCCCATCCTCTCCAAAATCATGCACTAGACGTTAGCTAATGAATTAGAACGTATAAATAAATATATCATGACACATTCACACACTCGAGTTCTTGGACGTCCTTTTGACGTAAGGGAAGTTCTTGAAATTAACAGATGACTTGTACTAGGAAAATGGAAAATCTCTTAGTCTGGCCCACTTTACTTTGTTTATAGCATTCTAAAGAATAAAATAATTGTGCTCTACAGCAGTCCGCTATATATATATATATATATATATATATATATATATAATATAAGGAAGGACTGGTAAGAATAACAGAGTGCTGCTGGGCCATTGGTCAATGATCTACTCTAATTACATCATCGTAATACTTAATTATTATAATTAATATTATTATTATGTTGGACTTTGGAAGCTATTCATTAACAGCTGAGTTTGTGGTACATTTACAAATAAATTGTAATTACCGGTATGTATAGAATAATTTCTCTAAAGGTTTAATCAGCCCTGCACCTTATATGTATTGCAATAAAATAGCAAATTACAAAACAACTGATGTGTGGTTTTATTACTTTGTAAATAACAGCAGCTTACACATTCAGTTATGATACATCATTTTACAATATTTGTGACAGTGTAAACATTTCTCAAATGTGTTTTTTTACTAATTATAGAGTATCTATTTGAGACTTGTGGGTCTTTATATGAAGTCATTACTCTATAGCGAAAACCATCAGGCACCACTGGGATGAAGGATACCATCAGATGGTTAACAGAACCAAGGGGTCTCATGGGTAAAAATTCTGTTCCATTGATAAATAACAGTGGAACCCAATATTCAGTGTCTGTAGTTTCTGTAGTGAACCTAGCGTTGAAGATCCATAAAATAGCAAATATCTAAAGTAGGATATTTGTACAAATACATTGGCATTAACATCAGCTGCCTCTCGTATAATAACAATATTTCCTAAATGGAATTTCCTTCCTAAACCTTATTTTTGGTACATTTATTTTGGGACTCATGCAGAAACCTGTTCCCGATAAGTTATGTTAAAAATACCCATTGCATGATGAGCTTAGTGAGAAGGATCCTAAAAGGGAACATTAAAAACCCTTTACCATTTTTATATAGTTCTATGTATATCTTATATCTGTCATATTGTGACATGCCTGCTTCAAACAATAAAAAGCAGTCTTGTGAATGAAAACTCTGCACCTTTCAAGCAGGGTGTTCACATATTTTTCTCAGGAATCGGCGTGTGTATAGTTAGGTAAAAGGCACACAAAAGAGGTGTTATGTCAGAGTTTTGTTTTTTGACATCATCATGGTTCTTTTAATGTTTAGAATTTATTTGTGTAAAACACTCTGCAGAGCCATTTGGCTTGGCTACCTTTGGGTTGATGACCAGTTAGCTTGCCTTTGCAGACCAGAGTGTCAATATGTCTGACCAATGCCAGGTTATGCCAATGTTGAAGAAGAGAATACCCCAAATGCCACAGTACATACAGCACACCAGCCGGTAAGGCAAACAAGCTGCTTTGTAAAACACCACCATTATAGATGAGAAAATGGTCAGTCAATAATATACTTTGATATGTTAACAGAGGAAATAAGTTTATGTACCATTTAATACTATCATTCGGTATTAAACTTAAGGCTTCGCGCCATGTAATGAACAGTGGGGGGCAATACTGAGTACCAACACAAGAACTATAATGCACAAACACACAGAACTGTGCCAGAGTTTAGATTGTTCTGATGGTTGGCATCCAAGAAATCAAACACTATTCCTAACCTACAACGAAAATCAATTCCTTCTCCTCTGAACCTTGCAAAATGAATGATGCCGCACGTATAATGAATTTTGGTAATCAGCACTTTGGTAATTCAGGGAGTGGATTAACCCTGACAAATGCTGCCTTTAGAGGCATTCATCAGATCTCTGTCTCATTGTTATGACCGCACATTACACAGTAGTCATCACTTTGTTTTTAAAGTGTCAGCAGACCTCACAACAGTGCAGTGCAACACAGTTCTAGAGCTTTGAACACCAGATGCCTAGTCCTTGTCTATGAATTTGTAGGATGGATCCAAGTCATCACCCCATCTATAAATTATTCGATATGAGAACAAGGAATCTTTTTGGTACCTCTAAGAAAACGCTCGTTAAGAGATTCTAATATTATTTATCCAACATTTCAATACCTAAGATGTTCCTTTTGAAGGTGCAACTCTGGGGTCCCAAAGCATCTCTATAGCTTGCTTTATGAAAGTCTCAAAACTAAAAGATATTACAAACATGCTTCAACCAGGTTCCCTGGAGCCAACACAACAATACCGTATGTTTAAGATGCGGTTGACTTGTAGGTTTAAGGTGCTACCCTGCAGTGTGTTGTATAACAATTCACAAAAGAGAAAAAGTTACTTAGTATACAGTAAACATCCCCATACCGCAGAACAGTGCTCTTTACATGTGCTTTCAGCAATCCGTAAAATGTACATGAAGTTCATTCACTAGAGAGAAATGGCACAAGAGTTCAAAGGACAGTTGTGGCTTCATCATCCTGAATTTACTATGCATTAAAAAGGGCCATCCCTGGCAACTTAGAACAAGGAGGGCTGAGCTGGCCCTGTAGAATGCATAGTTCAGTCAGTTATACAGGTCCATCCAGGCGATTCTTTGGAGCTGAAGCAAATGTGGTTGATCCTTGACAATAGGGTCAGACTGAGGATAACGAGGGTGCGTTAGCGTTTAATGGTGTACAATCTACCTTTACATGCTGACCCAAACCAGTCTACGGCATTGCTCCACAGACAGGCATGGATACCCCATGGGGTACATTAGGTAGAAATGCAAATATACGACAATAAATATTCACCATTCATGAAAACATACTAGGCCAGATGTTCCTAATTTAAGTGACAAAGCCCTGACTGAGACTTTTGTTCTTGGGCATTATGTATCCCCAGAGGTGTCCTCTGAAATCATATTAAAGGTGCTGTTCCACTGACACAAAACATTACTTTGTTAGCAGATCTGCCATTTTATTCTTTTGTATGATTTTTTAACCACATATAAAGAACTCAGGAACATCTTAAGACGCTTTGGATGTTTCTATGGCAACAACACAACAACCTGAGTTTTGGCTTTTGTTCATTGGACAAATGTAAAAAATGATGAAATAAAATGTGATACGATCAAATAATTATTTCTGGGAAGGCTTTGGACATTTAGCAGTAGGTGTCATCTTTGTAACGCTACATTTAGTTATAAAAGTGTAGAATTTGACACAATGTAGGCCCCTTTAAGCCTACATGTAGTTTACTTCAGATGTTTTAAAAACATATTTAGCAGTCGGTGTTCATGGTCGGTACTAAACCTCTGGGGCCCCAGAAAATGTATTTTAATGAAAAATCATCCCTAAGTATGGGAGGTAAAGAGTGGGAGGTAAAGAGTGGGAGGTAAATGCCTTTACATGTATGTATTCTGTATGTATCAAAGCTAACGTTTCCTCTGGCCACACTGAGCAGTGCTATGCAAATACCTACACTTTATTTCCACATAAATCATTTTATTCATTAGTAGTAAATTATTGGGAATTTTGCATATTTTTCACTATTATTTCACTGAATTTCATAACTGTGCTGTTAAAATGTTATATTATTATTATTTGGCTGTGGCACGTTTTCTTTTACTCCATCCCATAAGGATGAAGCAGTCAGTCAGAAGCCGCAGACACATTCCCTGCAGACTCTGCAGACAACAATCAATACGTTTTCCCTCCATCTCTATCTGACAAAACCCTCACAGGGCCGCGCGGACTGTGCTGCGCATGCGTGCTGATCTAGTTGCCAAGCAACGGTTGTTAAACAAGGTTTGGCGCTCCCGGGAGCCGAGCGTTCTGATTTCCCGGGAGATCAGTGACTGGCGCCTACACACCGGCTCCATGTATCAAACCATGGAGATCTACACGGGCGGGAAGAAGCAATTCCCCCAACGCTTCCTGTAAGTGGTGCTTACCCCGGCTTGGACGGTACCGGTGTGATGAATAGACTGCAGGTCTTGTGACACCGTTCTATATACACCTGTCTCCATTCTCCGTTTACCGTAACAAACCTATTCAGAGCAATAAAAAGTGCTGTAATTGTTCACTCAGCCATGTTAAAAATAGCTACCGGGTCCCTGATATTTGATCTGTTTTGTAAACCAATCATGTCCCATGATTTAAATTTTGTTTGCTGAGGATAGATTCATGAGTATGTGTAGTAGAACAAGCTATGCGGAAATGGTTACATTTATTTAAAAAGATCTCCTTCTATGTATATCAAAAGTCAAACCAATGTATTATGGTTAGAATATTTGTTTAACTGTATGTTGCCATCGGTAACAAGACCAAATACCTGAGGAGAAGGTTTACATTTAAAGGGCCAGTAATGCATTATCAGGAGGCACTTTCTATAATTATAATGATAAGGTTTAGAGAAGTGAAAACATTTCTGAAAAACAGCAGGTATTAACAATGACAGAAAAACGGAAAAGATAGAAAACTGGCACAAATGATTTGTTATTTTCTTAGTCAATGTTGCCGAGCCGAACCGAACCAATGAGTTTATTAAATCATGGAACTCATTCCGTGCGTTATTTCGTAAAACGTGTTGGACGGGCTCTGATCTGGCCCATGGGCCTTCTGAAATTCTACCATGCAGGAGAGATTTTAATGCATCCCTGTAGTAGATATATATCCCCCTTTAACCCTTTAGCATACCATCTGCATAGTGGCATGTAGTTGGCAGAGTGGGTTTAGGATACCAACTATGTATCATGTATGTAGAGGCCCCCTAGGTCCTCCCCGAAGCATTTTCTAAAAACTAATTTCTGTAGTGTTAGTGGGTCTGCTGATCAGCTTCCGCCAACTTTTCAGGCAGAAGTCTTGCATGGTAGATGCAAGACTTCCGTTTAATCAGAATAACCCACGGTTACACTACAATGCACGTGGCAGCTGTGTGGTCCCCTTATCCGTTATTGTGTTGTCCCTTTTGCAAATGCATGGTGGGGTTCTGCAGAATCCCCCTTTATACTTGTGCCCCTTCCTCCGCAGGGCAAAGAACTTTGCTAATCGGTCATTGAGAGATCAGTGGATTTAAAAAGCTGAATATCGATATTGAATCTGATGTTGGTCTCTGCATGCTAGCTGTACCTTTGTCTCTTAACAGGCTAAACTCCTATAGAATATTTGATGAAAGTGTGAGTGATGTAAAGCAAGATCAAAGACCGCTGAGCCACATAGCCCTGATCAAAAAGCCTCAGCAGCATCCAAGATCTCCAGACCGCAATAACATGCCTCATCCGTACTATGCCAAATTTCTGAGAGACAATGTTAGGTTTCTCAAAGAGCCAATTCATTTCATGGACACAGCAAGTACCATTCGTAGGCAGGTAAGCGGGACCTCAAACTTAATTAATTTAGCAAAAGTTTGGGATTTTTGCTTATCAGACAGTTTTGTTGTTTTAAAGATAGATTAAAAGTAAAATACTGTTTTATATCAAGAAACTTGCAGTTTGGGGCAAAACTAGGATATCAATTAGTTCATGTAGTATCTCCTTCGCATACCCTTACAGTACAGTGAGAAGCAATCACCGGAGTAATAATTCATGGTAAGATGGCTACTCCCGTGGTATACATTTAATGTGGGTTACTAATACTTATAGTGCTTATCTTTATATACCATAACATGGGCTCATTTATTTTACAGAGCAAAATCTGGGATTTGGAATAACAGATTTTTACTTCAATGCCATGTTTTTTTATGATCTTTTACATGATCTTTTAGCAGGCAACGGGATTTCTGCTACTCACAAAAGCAAACAAGTATCTTTTATATACCTTCAACACATATTGTCTTAATCTGCTTTATTGTACTATAAACTGCCATTCACACCTCATTAAATAGGTGACAAAATAAATGGTAAAAAAAGCCTACTTGTTGCTAACAATTCTTTATTACTGTAGCTTTGGTTTTCTTTTACCAATTTAAAGTACAGTACAGAAAAACGACAGCTGACCCCGGTCTAGTAATTGTTGTAAAGTCCTCTTTAACGTATTTACAAGCGCACGTTAAGTGCCAGCCAGGGACTTTAAATTAGGTAGTGGGACTTCTTGTGGACACTGCCATTTTACTATTAAACATTTATCCTAAATTAGTTACAGTTTAAGATTAACTGGGGACCATGCGAACCTCTCTCTGTCCCATATCACCTTCTTCTAGGCCAGAGCCTCCTTACCTTTTGTCTGTAAATCCAAATTGTTTTGTGATACTCTATAAATCTGCGGATCAGCGTTTGTTTTTTAATTGCTGATATTGCATGATGTACAGTAATAGTAACATTTTAAGTTAAAACGTTTTACCCCAAAGATTATTATCTGGTCCTGGTGACACAGCCCATTACAGTGCTGCCTGTTCTTTTAAGTAAACATACTCTTCTAATGCATAAATGCCCCTGTATCAGAAAGATCCTTATTTTGTATGATTTCAGTAAAATAAGAGTATACAATGTTTCTAACATCCACTTTAAACCTAAAAAAAACTTCCAGAACAAAACACAAACCCAAGTTTTTTTAAATGACACATATTGTATATTTTCTTCTATCAAGAATGATATGGTAATATGTTTTTCACATCTTGAAGTCCAGTTTTATTTGCTGAAGACAGATATAGTATCTCTAGCAAAATAAATCTAAATAATGACTTTGGATTGAATCCAGTAAGCTCCATAGAGACAGTTATTCATGTCGCGTTGTATCCAGCCTTTTGCCAGTGATAGTTTATACAGGCACAATTCCAGCTTCCTGGATCAGGTTCACCACGTATGTGTGTGTGTATAGTCACACATAGATACTAGAACACGCATACATGTCAGGCATCTCATAGGCTGATTATATTTTCCACCAGTCTCCAGGCATTTCTTATCTATCACTGGCAAATATTATATTTTAAGCTTAAATTCAGGGCCGGCCCGGGAATGAAGAGCCACCCTGGTGCTTTAAGGCCATCAGCCGCTGAATGATATTAGATTTCCCGCTGGCTGGATAAACATGGCCGTGCACCACCCTCTTACATTCTCGCAGTGCATGGCGGCTGCACTCCCGAGGACTGGATATGCCCTAGGGCAAAAATAAGGGCAAATGTGCCGTACATTCAGCCACAGGCCCATCAGGCATTTGCCAGTCCTGGCCTGTCTAGATAAATAGACAGATCAAACAAAATAGTTTCAATTTCCTATACCCAGGGGCCCCTAATACAAAAGACTTATTGCTGCACTATATTTAATACAGGTAATAAAAAGTACACACACAAACAACTCAGGACCACAAATAATGTATTATTTGTAAGAGAGATATTACTTTAAGAAATCTGTGTCTTTTCTGGAAGTATCTCCCAATCAACCTTTAAGGGGGGGCCTTAGCATGTTGGGGCCCTAAGCAGCTCCTTAATCTTCTCATATGGTAGTTTAAACCGGTAGATCACACGGCGAGTTAGTGTTGCCGGTCCTTGAATAATTGAACATGCTGTTTCCATTCATGTTATAAAGGCGGAGTGGTGGCCCAGTGGTGAGCAAAGGCTAAGCGTTGATAAACCACCATATGACCGGAAGACTACTCAACGAAGTGACTTCCAGAACCTGGCTTGTTGCAAGCCACAGAAAAGGCATGACTGTAACCCCCACAAGACCCCTGTGCATGGAATAGGTAAGGCTGGGCGAATGTCCAATTATATTAAGAACAATACCGGGGCTAGAGGTATTTTTACTTATAATGTTATATTATTCTGCTGTATATTTGTTGGATCATATTTTGCGAGATTGGGGGGGACTTCAGACCACATGCTGCGGGGCATTTAGTCGCACACCTTTCACAAACCTTGATGTTGTCTTCCCTTGCTGGGGACACTCGAGGATTAAGACAAAGAACCCCCGGATGAATGAGGAGCTGCACTGCTTCACCTGGAGCTGTTAAATTTTAGACTCTGGTGCCAAGCATGTGCAATTCGCTGCACCCCCCCCCCCCACACCTCTTTAGACTCCGTGATAGATATGAACTTTGACTACAATAAATCAAGGATTTAAGAATTTAGATGTTTTTGTCGTGGTGGAATCTTCTTTCTTTCTTTCTTGTACAAGTGTGGTTGCCATTCTAAAAACATGTTTGCCCGTTCATTTTTATTCCAATGCGAACGCTAGTTGTTACGTCACAGCATTCCACAGAGGGCCGCTTTGATTGTGTTACACACCCTGAGATTGTCGTTATTAGGATACGGTAAATAAAAGCACTTGTTTTCTCTCGATGCTCATCAAAATCTCTGTTTTGCTTAATCTGCGTCTCCCACGCCAGTGTGTTCTCAAGATGATTAATACGTACAAAAAAGACCCTGTTGCCAGATGAATCACATAAACAAAGTTTAACCCTTTTGATATCAGGGTGGCAGGTACATTACACATACCAATGGCATGCAGTGGGTTAAGATGCAAGCACTCTGTATATGGCTCAATGTCCCAGCTTAATAAGAGTAGTTGCCGTGCAATTTTCTAAATACGGAGCAATCCCTATAGCAACCAATGGGATGTTCATTTTGATGACGTCACATCTAGATCATTGCCATAGAATTACTCTTTATCATTATCACCCGACGACTCCTGTGTAAAGCATTGTATATTGTTTTAAAAATCCTGTTATCTGCAACCAAAATTGCAGTAATTAGTTACAGTGATGAAGATGTTAAAACTTCAAAAATTAAACAGAAGGGATAGAAACCTGCTTTTCACATTTCTTTTCATGTACCATCTGATTCGTGGGTGTCTATGTAACGGCCAAAATAACCGTTTCTCTGCTGGATTCAGATTTTTTTTTAATCTTCTGCTGCAGCGACGATGATCTTACAATCTACGCTGAATTCTGCAGTTACTCGAGATCAGGTGTATTCATTCATTCATCTGTTGTTAATGAATTACATCTCCCGGGATAGTTTTGGCTTTTATATCCATGATTTATACATCGATCTGTAATGTAAATAATCTGTAAAGCATGGAGCTGGAATTCACATTCTCTGTCCAGAGATGCGTTTAAGTCTCTTATGTAGGCAGCGGCATCACAAGATGCTCTGGAATTTACTAAACTGTGAAGCTATTCAACTCACTGACCTCACTATACATTATGAAGGGTTAGCCTCAGTGAGCGATTCTCTGGCTGGAAAGGGCTGAGCTAGCCCTGTATAATGCATTGTTAAATCAGACACAAGCGTCACCTGTTTAATTATGCTAATTTGTGCATGAGAAAGGTTGTAGTCACTAATGTAGTGATGCTGTCAGAGAGGGAGTACACTCAAGAGTCAGTTAGCCAACACATTTAAATATCTAATTCTAAGAAAACCAGGGCTTACAATAGAAAGTGCCTCCCATGCCACCGTGCATGGCAGAAAATGAAACAAAATAACATGACTTTAATAAGCCAACTAGATCACACGGCAGCTTAAGTCCATTTATGTCATTCTTAGCAACTGATCCACCACAGTATGTTACTTTGAGGCTGTTCTCTCTCTTCTTACTTAATATAAACAACATTCAAGTTTTGCTGCTGATGTATCTATAGCGTAATAAATGTATAAGATTTGTGGTAGATCATTGATTTTTGCACCATCACCAAACACCTGCAGCGACCAGGAAATAGCCGCGTCTTCCCGTTCCTAAACGCTCCATCATGAAGAATTTCTCCTGGAGGTTTTTTCATCTCTGGTAGTTGTGGGTGGGAAGACCGACCCGAGGAATGTGCTGTCAGCTGTTATTTGATCTTTTGCTTTTCCAGAAACCCCACGGTGTAACACTAATACGGCCTGCTTTTGTTAATACTTCTGAAAAAGATCACTGAGCGCAAACGGGAATCATAATATACAATCCGTACCCTCGTCTCCCCACAGAGGAACATGGCTTAAGATCATCTTTGGGTTGTTGGTTATGTAGATAAGACTTAATAAAATATGAAATAATTAGTGTTACAGCTTTAAATTTTATTTTGTCCTTGGTTTGACGGGATAGCCTTATATCTGCCTGCCTCTGTAAATCCCATTACTGTAATAACCTCGGCCACTTCTGCTGGATCGCTGTTCCACTTGTTCACTACTATCTCATTGAAGAAATACTTCCTTATGTTACATCTAAGCTTCTGACGCTTTACTTTCCGACTACAGCCTTGTATCCTTTTAAATATACATTCCTTTTTTGAATCAAGGGCAGAGCTGTCATGGGGGTGTCTGCTCTGCTTTAAAGATTTTACCTCAATATATAGGTATGCCATATGGACAGAAGTATTGGGACGCCAGACCATTACATCAACAGGGACTTTTATGCCATTGTATTCTAAATACATAAACAGTAATATATTAATAGCTGCTTCCACTCCTCTGGGATGGATTTGGAGCGTTTCTGTGGGAATTTTTGCCCATTCATCCAGTAGAGCATTTGTGACGTTGGACGAGAGCAATCTTCGTTCCGGTTCATCCCAAAGGCGTTCGATGGGGCTGAACTCAGGGCTCTGTGTCCTCCAGTCATGTTCCTGCACACCAAACTTATCCAAACATGTGTTTCTACTTTATAATATGTTTAAGTTATATTGAATTTATTTTGAATATGTTCTCTCCTCTATGTTGGAAATCATTGGAGATCATTTTTATTTCTTTTCTTTTCTTCATCGTAGCTCCGCTTGTTTCTCCGAAAGCCAGAGAAAATTTACCAAAACTGTTGCTGGAGCATGTGTCCTTTAAACATCATTATGATTCCAGATTAACCCCCAGTGAACCAATTCTGGGGAAGGTAAGAAAATAATAATGAATCCTGATTTCTACTGGAGCCCTTTACACCTGGAATACCTGGCTTATGCATTCAACAAACACAGAGGAAACAACAGCAGTTACTGAACTGTATTTCTGGTGATTCTTAGTTTGACTTACTTGCTGATATGACACAGGCTGCCCTTGGAGACGCAGGTCTGGAATGTCTTGAAAACAGCCTGTTCTTTATCGCTGAACTAAATAAAAAAAATATTTGTTAAAGAGAGAAGCCGCTTTTTAATGTTAAGAATGCTAAATTAATTATGTTTCCAGCATCCATTAATATACCCATCAACATTTCAGGTGTCCAAATCAGGACCCCAGTGTTGATGTGTGGCCTCCTGCCCACCTCAGAAGGACAGTTTAATGTCTCTGCCATCCCTACCATAGAATGATACATATGAAAGTATTCTGTGAGCACTTTAGCATGCTATTTCAAAAAGAAAACAATAAAACACCTACCTGACATGGAATTTGCAGCCATCCTGCAAAAATCCCTTCCTCCTCCACGATCCAACGTTTCTTCCCACTGAATGGCTGCTTGAAGATGTCAATCTGCGGCAGGAAAGTACACGCATTGAAATAAGTGTTAGCACTTTGCTGTCGCTGATTGACAACTTAAGCAACAGTCAATGTCAGGAAAGAGCTCCCATTTAAATCAATAGGAAGACTTTACACATGCGTACCGGGATCTAAACAGACCCCCGCATGGCAAATGTATTTGGGGGATTCTTTACAGCTTAAGATTCTTTAGAAACTTTAAGTGACCACGCAGCTATCACATGCATTAAGCTGTCCCTTTAAGTGATTAGTTAAGCGAGTACTTGAGAGCTACAATGGAGCTCACCTGGGCCAGAAAAATCATAGAATCTCCCCAACTGCCCCACTGCTAGCAAAAGCCATTTAGGACAGCGCCCCAAAAGCTATGACTATCCACCAAAAACAGGACTCTTGGAAACTATGCATTTAATGTATTTCATTTAAATAGCATGTAAAGTATCAGTCGCATTCTTTGTGATGAGAAAATGTTCCTAAAATATAATATAAGGATAATAAAGAAAATAACAAAATATGACTCACTTAATGGGAGATGTGGATTTGCTTATGTGGAGCGTACACCCACCTCTCTACATTGTGTTCTCACAGATAATTAGGAATTAGAAGCTAGTTATATTTTGTGTACACAATGCAGAATCTTTTCATTCTTTTCTGCCAACAACGGAACTGGGTGGGGACGGCGTGTCATTTAATATTACAAAAACTCTTTAATAATTCATTTGCAGTTATATTCCTTTATGTCATGTACACACTATAAAAAGTAATCAATTGTAAGCTGGTCTTATCAACCAATGAAATGTCCTTACACACTGGAGGAATCCACTGGTTGCCATGGAGACACCACTTTATTTTTTACCAGTTATCTATGTGCTCATCTATGGGTGTTTTTATGTGGCAGGAGAGAATATTAGTGTATGCAGTTTAATTGCAAGTGTCATATATAAATAAATATATAAAAGTTTTTTTTTATTTTTTTTTAACAGGGGTACTTTGATATTAGGAGTACGTTGGCGGAAAGTGTTAGACATGCCAGTTGCAATGTAGGATAAAAGCTAAAGCTTTGTCCTCATTAACATGTATGATCCAGTCAACTTTGTTGGTGTTTTATTAATAAATTCTAATAAATGGAGCTTTGTTTGCTCTGGTGCCAAGAGAGACAGGTCATTATTTCAAGGACTGTAGCTTTTTCATCTTTAGGACGATTGCAAATAAAGACGCATATACACAAATAGGGGGGCTGCCTGAAATACAGCTTGTGAATGAACTCGCTCCACAGCTGCACTTACTAACTGCCTGTGTTCTCCTTGTAAATGTCAACTTTGTTTCCCTTTCCAGCGTCATGGAGCCTTTGTGTGGACAGAGATAAAAACAGAGAGCCAGCCCAGAGTTCCTCAGGGAACCAGGCCGTTCCTAAATGCTACAGGGTCACATTCACTCCGACAGGCACAAACAGAGAAAGGAAATTCGGTGGAAAGCAGTGTGACCTCACCCAATCTCTGCAAGCACGGTTCCCAGCAGATGTTTAACTCAGAAATGCGCTTATCAAAAACAGACTTCCGAGACTCGGCCAAAACCTATCCCGCAATCCCAGATGGAGAACAGTCAGGCAGTTCTCGGCCAACCAGGAGAAATACCCTTATTCCCATCAGTGAGTTCTTAGCAAGTCAGCCAAGTGTAAACCATAAGCACAAAGCCCAATAGCTCCAGACACTACAACATCTATTGATTATTTATTCTGCCCCGCATTGAGAGCACGCTGGCTTATGAGATCAGTGACTCCTAGCACCGGCTAACACCAAGGAATTGGCCCATTGCAGGATTACAATTGTCTTGCATAATTTCCTATTGTTAAAATAATTACAAATGAAATTTTCAATGTCTCGTGTTTATAACAATATCACGTTTATTTGGGCTTTGATTTCTTAAACAGATTCAAATTAATATTTATTTTAAGCAATGTACCATCTCACAAAGCCACTCCCCTTTACTGAAAAAATATCTGTGGCTCTAATATATACTCTTAAACATATAATATTTAATGGATGCCAGGAAATTATCTACTCACTCAAATTTTTGATATGGAATTAAAGATATGGATATGGCTGCGCTGTGGACCTCATCTACTGTGACCACAAACATCACTTAAAAAAAAACTATTCAGCAAACCTCACTTATATGAAAAGTATGATTCGCATTATTGTTATCGTAAAAATGCAAGTAAAAAATAAAACTGTTACATAAGAAACCTTAAATTCCTTTCCTGCTGCCTGTTTTCTGTCCTCTTTCCAGGTGTTGGCCAACTCACTGCCAACACTCGTCCTGTCGAAATAAGATGGAGGCATCAAGAAGTGATCATTAATTTCAATTAACAATTGTGTAAACCTTTTAAAATGAAAGCTTCTTTAGCATCAAAGTGGTACTACCACCATAGAATACACGCGTTTATTCTAATTCAGCAGGTGGATGCCGTGTGAATGTTATCTTATTACAGGACCTCTTGTATGAATTTAATATTCTTTTGTCCTTTGAAACCACAGTTGTTTACAGTGTTAAAGTGTACATGAATTATATGGACAGGATTATATTATATTTTTTACACTTTTACCTTTTCTCTGAACTCCACTGAACGCTAAAGTAGGCATTCTGAAAAAATATTGTTTCTCCAGGTAACAGAATTCAATACAATAGCTTTATTTCAAGTATTATCATACTATGTGATGTTGTTTTTATTGTTTGTTGGTGCCTTATATCTTTAAAACTTAGAAGCATTTCCAGGGGTACAATTTTTTTATGTAAGCGTATAAAATATCTTGATTATTTCTCTGGATTTTTTATCATTAACTATTAGTTGCCAGTGATAAAGAACTGAGCAGATGTCGACCTCTTAATATTTCCTGTAAGCAGGGTCGGTGACATGTACATAAATGTAACACAATATGATGATGGCACCTGGCATACACTGGTGGTTGGACATTTTATTCAGGGGGCCATGAGCCTTCCTCCAGAATAGAATGTCTGGGCCAAGTGAACATCATGCTTTATGCAGCAGTCCGCAGATGAATTTGACATCTGGAGTTTGTAAAACCTATGGAGGATCAGCGTCCACCAGTTTTCATCCAAATCTTAGCCGCTTGGGGATGTGAAGTCTGGGAATTTTTGAAAAAGCTGATCAGTTATTGCACATAAAATGCTGTCGCCGGAGACATTACTTCTCACTATCTGAAAGTATCCCAAAAGAGCAGGAAGCTGACTAATTATGGGTTTTGGACAGTGACCCACTGGACGTTTACTGTAGCAGAGCGAATGGCCATTGGCTTTGGCTCGCCATCACTGGCACCAGGTCCAGAAAACAATGTATGCAGCGCTTCTTACAATATATATATACCAGTGTGTGTGTGTATATATACCGGTATGTGTGTGTGTGTTTTCAAAGGGTATGGCAAACTAGAATTGATAGACTAATATAAATCAACCCATTACCTAAAGCTTACTCTGCCCGTAAGCTTACAATCTATTCATTTAGTCACTCATAACTGAAGATAGTGTGTCTCATTACTGCTTGGAATGTCACAAGTTTTAGGTTATCGGAGGTTTGTTGTATTAATCCATCAGGCGTTATGTATATGTATTTGTAATTTATGTTGCCGCGTCTGTACAAAAAAATGATATAACAAGGTCCTGTGAAAAGAATTTTACATCAAATTGAAAGTGTTATCTTTCATGTAAACCGATCTTGAGTTAAAGGTTTACTGTCTCTGTGCTGAAGAACATGGCAAGCAATCTCTGTGTCAGCAGCCTACAGTACAGCCGTCGCCATAGTAACATCAGAAGCTGTTCCCTGACACCTTTCCTCCTCCGCTACAGTGTTTCAGGAGTATTTATGGAAAGGCAGGCCAAACAGCATAGCACTGCTGCCACAAACTAAAGACTTTTACCTATTCACTGCTAAAGGGTGCCAATTAAAGTTTGAGTCAGGCGCTATACCACGGGTTAACCCGCTTCTTCATTTTTTACTGGATAATGAGCCAGAGTGAGAAGAATCTGCTCTGTCTGGTTTCCAAAAGGTTAACAAAAAGCTTTCAAATCTTAGCATTCTTACCATGGGTGCCTCAAGTCGCCTTGTATTTACACACACAGAGTGGGGTACTGGATATCACTGCGGAATATGATGGCGCTACATAAAATATTTAATAATAATACTGGATGCCAGGGGCACTGATCCGTGCAAAGGAGTAATGAGTGGTTATTTAGTGTTATTATTTAGCACAAACCGGCTGCTCACCTGTGGTCCTGGACTGGTGGAACATGCCACGTTATTGTCACAGGTGCCAGGGACACAGGGAGGGCAGGTGAGGGCTGGCGTAGTATAACACAGGGACCTGGCATGTTGGAAAGATAGAGATCTGGCATTGGGGTGAGAAGAAGGATTGCAGGAGCGAGGGTAGCTGGCTGGTGTGGAGAAGAAGGGGAAGGAGCTGATTTGAAAGTTGAGGAGTAGAGGGGAAGAGGGATGAATCTTAAGAAAGAGTGGATGGAAAGAGGATAAGTGGCATTAAGGACGTCAGCTGGAATAGAAAAGGAGGGGGTGTAGGAGCATGAGATATGTAAGACTAGTGTGAGGCAATTGATACACTGTCGAGAAAATGCATATAATCAAGAAAATTAGCCTAAAATGTGTTGGCTCGCACTACTTTGTGATGTCACAATGAGATAACGTACAAATTAACTATTTTCTATTGTAGTTCACTGGCGGGTGTAGAGAAGCAGTGATACAAAGGAGAAAGAAATTATTTTTTAACAATTGTCACATCTGTGTGCAGTTCAGTGAATCATTAATATCACGATCTCCCTGCAAGCGTTTTTGTTAATAGCAGGTATTGCTTTGGAATATCTCCCATCCCAATGGGTTTTTAATTCCATCCACTGTTTCTTTGTTGCCTGCTCTGTTTGGCTTATCGACCACTCTGAGCACAACTTGATGATGTCATTATAGTCCGGTTGATAACATCATGATGGCCAGCCTAATGGTGAGGGTAATTAAAATCATTGCCAAAAATCACGGTGCCCTCACATAGCTTTCTTGATGCTACACGCCAAGTAATAGCATCCAGTGAGGGCGAGAGTGAGAGCCTCGGGGCATATCGCCACTCAGTACTGAGCATTGGGCTTATGTCTGAAGAACTCAGTCCCACACTATAATATAATGTTACATTGTATTACTACACATACGCACATTTTATTTTTTCCAGGCCTGAGTGGGAGCAGCTATGTGCTGCCTCCCTTCGATATTGTTCATACTCCCACTCCCACTTTCCCAGCCTGTTTAGAACATCACTCCTCCTGTTCCTGATGTATCTTCCCGTTCTCTTAGCTTTATATTTCATTAATACTGCCTGAATGGCTTCTGACCCAAATAGGACCAATAAAAGAAACAAGTGAAAAATATATTTTTTTGGCTGCAAAATCTCAACAAAATCACTACTGAAGGAACTGACAAGCTTCCCTGAGACCATCCTTGTCGGAGAGAGTCCTTTGTGTCTTGTGATGTAAGGCACTTAACTGTATTCACGGAACAGTAATAATGCAGGTTACCTGTGGCTATTAATGGAGACAGAGATCCTTTGCGGTGTTAGAAATGTACCTTTTCTTAATTCATTCTGCGGCAAGAACAAAGGAAGCAGCGCTTTTAAAAACCGTACAAAAATATAATTTACTTAAATGTATTCTTTTATGTTGTTTACATTTATTACTGACGTCTAGCTGAAGCATTAGAGTGTAAACCTTCCAGAATATGTAAATTATCCCCTTTTTTTAATACAAAGTATCCCGTTTTGGTCGGTAGCACACAAAGCTGACATCTGAGGATTCTGCAGGCAGCTTTTAGTCCTGAAACTCTCAGCCGCTGTAAGCGTCTTTAAAACAGTCTTACAATGGCATCATTATGCACGGCTGCCATAGGAACCAATACCCATCTCTCATCCTCATCTTCATATTTTAATTTATTCCCACTCACCGCTGGTTCTCTGCCATCTCGTATACCCATTTTTGGAACATGACTCATGCCTTGAATGATATCACCGATATTCTGGAAGCAGCGAGGGCACAGAAAGGACCTGAACATAGAAATATGAACGCTCTGTAGTGTACCACACAATATAGTGGAGAGCTTATTTACACAATAAAAACACATGCAGGCCGATGGCATGAGCTCTAAAGGGTTAACATTTAGCAATAAGCATTTCCACAGGTGTATATACTGTATATTTATATATAATCACCACGAACAAGAGGCTGATATACTGACTTCCATATAGAATATGCATGCGTGAACTATGGGGCTTTTCCATAAACATTGAACATTTCTAGGGCAAAGTTTCAAATGTAGAAAAAGTCCATTGGTTTCCACGGCGATGGCTCTATGTTTAGAATTTTGCCCTAGAATTTCTAAATGCAGTGCCATTGTCCTGGCACCCTGTAGAGCCTTCCTTAGCCGCCAAGATTGCTCTAGATTTAAGCAGACCATAAAAAACAACACGCTTTACATTTCTTGTATTTGTTTTCATTTTCTATTATAAAGATTTATGGAGAGCTGTAATTTAACAGCGTATGCCCGGAGCAGGCATCAGACGGACGCATAATGTAATTTATTCCGCAATATTCCTATACTAGGGTAGATATCCATCCCAAGTCTGTTCCTGAGCTTTCTTACCCCTGTTTAAGAGTACAGAATAGATTATAGAAGATCTTACTCTATATCGTTATACCCTAGTGTAACAGATCATTAGATTTATTAAGAGCGATATTGATACATTGGAGTCACTGAAACATTTTTTTAGTGTCAAAACTTGAACATTTTGTACATATTTTAGTTGTGCACGTGGGCTGCTGATATCGTGAGTCCCCTGGTAGATATACATCAACTTACTCCATGTCTTGTATGCAAATAAATGGACCTACTAGGGTTTTCACTACTGACAATAAGACTTTTTCACTTAACATGTTGTTAATGGTCAGCTTCGGATGATTTCCTAAAAATATTTTACATTAACTTTGTCAAACTCTATGTTGTCAGTTTTACAAGATGTGGAGATGTTGACCGTAACATGAGAGAAGCTTATATCTCCTTATATAATGCATACATTCCAGTCTTTTAAAAGTGTGGCAAAAATATTCCTCATCAGAAGGCACGGTCAACACAAATACACTCCTAGTAACCACATTTTGTTTTCCTCTTTAACCTTTCCCATCAAAGTGATCAGTAAAATGATGCAAACAAATGAAAAATAAAAAGTCTTTTCAATCGCTTGTCAATCCAATCAAATGAATCACTAATTATATAAACATTTGCAATGACAAATATTACTTAGACACAGCAGAGATGTTTCATTAACTTAGAAAACGTAAGTGTTAGACCGAGCACATAGAATTTAGAAGGGTAGTGCAAGATGTTTTGTGCGCAGAATTTGATGGATCGTGTGTATTCTGGAACATGCAAGTTTCATCATATTGCATACATTTTGCCTCCTGCATTAGTCTATCTTTCCATTCACCTTTTGAAGGACACTAAGATACAGAGAAGATGGCTGTCACCAATGGGTCCTGGGGGCAGGTAAAGCAAAGTGGCCCCTGTCTTATGTATCCACACATTCATGCCATATACATCTCTTACCTTACCTTGCTTCAGCCCTGCTGGTGTGCCATGTAAGCTATTATCCTACTGCTGCAGGGTCATGTAACATGTTACATATCCCTCCTAAGCTCCTTCCTTCCAGAGCATGTCAGCCCAATTTGGACCGGCTACTGGATGTTTAAAGAGTTTGGACCGGCCTGATGGGGCAATTGCAAGTCCACACCTGGCTGTATGTCATTACAGTAGATAAGATCCATTCGGCCTGTCCAACCTGCCTTTGTTTTTGTTTTATAAAGACCAGTTATATTCCAAGACTCTACCAGTGCCTATATAATATGCATACATTTTATACATTACACCTCCGGCTCCAAAGTAATAGTTATGTTTGTTAGACACCATCACGACACAATGTCCTGTACCTCCTCTTATTCTCTTAAATGCTAGCACCCTGACAAGTCTTGACCTTCTTCATAGTATTCACAGGAGTGACCTGTACAGGCCATCTACTGACATTCATATCCCCTTCTCACAAAATAAAGCCAGCATTAACTTTGTGGGTAGTAAATCAGTACTGAGAGTATAATGTCGCCTATTATAAAAAACACCATTTTCTGAAAGGATATTAATTTAATCAGTACTGGGAATGTACTGTTGCCTATAACCAATGAATACAGTGACTTTTAACAACTTCAAGGATCTCACACCCTGTGGGTAAGACAGGACTTGTCAGATCTAGGACAGTAAAGATCAAATAAAAAGCAACAACCTCTGGTGAGGACATTTCCTTATATTATACTCTTCAGATAAAGTTAAATATTGGGTCTCAAAAATGACATTGCTAACATATTATGCTACCTTATTATGCCAACACTTGGAGAAACTCTATATGTGAATTGAAAATTGTGTTTTTTTAAATAAAATACATATTAGATCCAGGTGAGAAGGAGTCAGGTTAGTCAGGAATCATATAAAGTGCTGTGTAAATTATTGGCGCTATAAAAATAAAAGATGATAAAAATAATAATATAAATCACATTTTCTGCTAAATGCACAATTTATTAAATTTAAACTAGGAGTGAGTATCGAATTTAAACAATACCTGTTCATTAGTACATTTCTCTGTTTTCTTTTTTTTTTAACACAGGGGGTTTGGCTTTTCTTCTTTTACTTAAAGGGGATCTGACACCATCACAGCTTTTAGAATAAAAAGTGCTCATCTCCCTTTTCCTACTCCACCTTTACAGGAATCAGAAACTTAATAGGGCACTGATAATGGGAGAATTAATTATGCAGATCATGAGAAATGTTTGATGACGATAATTAGCCTTAGTGGGTTAAGATAAGTATATATTTTTTATTGTAATATGTAAACACTATTAAATAGATTTATTAAGCGTACCGAACTGCAAACTGTAATGCGCATAATATTTTTATTTGTAAATCCTAAAATTATAACACAAACTGCCCACACATTGTCAAAAAGTACATTTATAAACATGATTTGGAGTTGCACCAACGAAATGCTTATTACAAGGTTAGAATGGGATATGTTAAAGAATGAACTCTTTATTTGTAGACATTAAATTCCCATTATAATTTAAACTTTGGAAGCTGCGATGTGTTTTGCAGTTAGTGTTATATGTGCCTTCACAATTAGTCTCAACAAAAGCTTTTTAAAAAATGTGTTAATCTCACTATTCATTTAAGGCATAGCTTTTAAAATATTCCATCTTATAATATGGTAAAAATATAATAACAAAAGTATAATAATATATTTATGAATTAATCTGAATAAGAGAAATAGGATGGGTAACATCAGTTACCATCAGTGGCATGACCCATAACCATTGGGGTTGCAGAAAGAATAGTTAGCCCATTCCTTTAACAAGATTTTACTGATTTAGAAATGATTTTTTTTTATTTTCTGTAGCACATTTAGCATTTTTCCTGAAACTGGCTGCTTCAAGATACATTTGTGGTTTTTGGTTGAGACCATCGAGATGTTGTTGGAGGCAATAAGGTGTTATCTGAGGAAGCGATGAGTTAGGGGTACTTTTTTGTTCGTTGTGTGACATATCTTACCTGAATCACACAGCATGTTATATTTTCCAAGAAGGGAATATTCATGGAAGCCTTTCCTGAGAAGGAATTACGATAGAATGACTTCAATGGCGGCAGATCTTGCATTAAAATCATACATATCATCAGTATTAATGAAATACTGTGTTGCATGCAGTCATGTATTCTGGCCTAGGGCAGCAGGTCCAGGGTGGAGGGAGTCTCTCTCCTACGTAAATGGGAGCCTTAGGCTCCCTGCAATGCCACTACTCAATGGGCCTCACTCATGGATGGAGCTCACTCATCTCCCCCAGCCGGTCCATTAACACTATGGATGGCAGTGCAGAGTCAGCACAGTCCTCCATAGTTTCATTCTATGCCACCTTTCCTTCCCAGAAGTAAGAGCACCGCCGAAGGTAAATACCTCACTGGGTGCATGGGTCAACATCTTCAAAGAGACATACTCTGTCTTAAAGACAAATGATTCAGCTTAGAAAGTACTAAATGATTCAGAAAGTACTAAAAGTAAAGAAGAGATCTCTGACTCATGTTTCTTTCTTAAAAACATCAGGGACAGGTCATGCATACCAACCAGCATACCGCTGGTGAACCGGGCAGAGCTTGGGGGGTAGCTTGTCACTCCAACTAGCAGTGGTATTGTGAATGCACAGTATGCATCTCCAAGTCTACAAGACACCAGAAAATGAAACTGGGACCACTAGGTATCAGTCCCGAATCCCACCAAGCTGTACCTCTGTCGCAAAAAGAGTAGGTAGAGTGGCAAAATTGAGACTGTCCACACAAAACGGGACAGTTGGGAGGCACGAGTCCTGCAGAGTCTCCCGGCTGTTCTTCCGGGCACCCAAAGACATGGTGTTTTCTCTACCATTTTAGCCCTTTTTCTTAAATTTGACTGTGGTCTGTAAGTCACATCACTCCCAGATGGCCAACTGACAATCTGTTCTGGTATATCAGAAAATTAAATGCATTGGCTGAGGTCTCCTAAAACCTAATAATTATCTTGCCGAATAGATTTTAATTCCTCTTTGTACAGCTCTACAGAATAAGATGGCACTATATAAATCAATAAATAATTCTTCCGGACTAGTCATCTTTGTGCAATTGTTTTTGTGTCCGTTTGCATGTGAAACACATTGAAGAGAATTGTTCCAGGTCTTGGTAATGAGGAAGGAATGTGTTTATTCTGCTTCGCTTAATGGAAACTATTAATATTTAGGTCTTGGTATGGGTCATTTGTGCCAGGCGTCTAAGACACCATTTTAAAAAATAATTCTTGCTGGGCATGCATCGCTAAAGGCTTATTCTTCTTGGCCATTATTCAGTACTCACTCTTGTTAAGTTCCCTTTTGGATATGATCATTAAATGAGGCAGTGGGACATTTGCAGAGACCTTACACTTTGAGTAGGTGTTTCCCAAATCACATTTTAATTGCATGTTATGTATGTTTCTGACATTATCCATATATACTATGTTAATTTAGCTGCCCCAGCACCATTATCCCTTACTTTATTTAACAAAAATATATATAGCAGGTTTCAGAAAAACTCACACTCGTCTTGAATACACAGTAGTGGTTAATTTAAGGGACTAATGAAAAGCCTTGTTCTGTACCTACACCGATGGCATTATTTCAACTCATTTTACTACATATCATGCATTTTGGTATCTAAAATGAAGAAGAACCCCACCTTATAGCTATGACAGGAGGTCATCTTGAAAATACCAGGACACATCTAATTTTCACATGTTATTGGCCACCAATACATTGCCATTCTGCAGCATGTGGGATGTATAAAATAACAAAAGAAAATAATTCAAATAAGAGCTTAGCAGACTTCTAAATCATATAGACTAAGAGTTAGGTAAGACATCTGTGGTCATTCATGAATCAGATCATTGCTCGTAGCTCAGAACTATTTTGAAATAGACCACCAAAGCCCCATATCAGAATACCACAGACCGACCCACTGGAATGACTTGAGTATTATATTTTAATATTCTTATTGTATTCAGTCTTGTCTTTTTTTGTTATTTAGTAACACTGCCGCTTTGCACCATATACCAGACTCTTACAGTCTTTAAAACATATGTTAACGTGTCTCTTCGACCATGTTATTAAGCAAGTCGTACTGAAGATGGGAGAGAGAGGGGAAGAAAGTGCGAGGAAGGATTTGTGTGTATATGTAAAGGTCTGATGTTAGCGTGAGTGTGTGTATGCTAGTGTATGGTTTTATTATTATTAGAATGATTACTGTATGGCATCAGGGGGGGGCAGAAGAAATACTACACCCAGGCTCCATTAACCATAGGCTCACCCATGATTCCTTCTGCCTTTCCCATTGAACCCCAATACTATGGATTCACTGATCTATGTATCACCTACATATATAAATAGCAAATCCAGAAAATTTTAAGAAAAAAATGTTTTACGGGTTATAGTTTGTCAGTAATAAATATCTTCCCTTCTTACAATAGAAGACAATGATGCAGACTGCCTCTGAGCTGACACTACTCTTGATTTGAGAACCTAATATTAGGGTTTGTTGCTTAGCAACGACCCTGCGCACTCTATTGCAAAGACTTCAAAGATGTATTTTTTTCACATAAAGCCACAGTGGCAGTGGGTAATACCTTGAAACTCTATTTCATCCTTTAGAAATATCCCCTCACAATGTGTTTGATTTTACACCCTCTGCCGCAAACACAGACCAAGCGTATTTTCCAAAGGCACCAAGATAAATGTTTGAACATCCCAGCCTGTAAGAGAGAGAAAGAGATGACATCTCGCTGTGTGTGATCTATAAAACATTTGGTACAGCTGTTACATGTTCGCATTGTGACAGTATCATCTCCATGGATATTAAGTACTTCAGGAATAATACTATTTTCAACTATTACCAAATGCCGCCAGCATCCCACACAACTCACTAATATTGCTTTGGAATCATTTGTGAAAAATGGTAAAAGCACTCAACAATGCAACGGGATTTTGCAATTGCAGGAAAATCAATTCCATATTTTAACAATTAGCCAGAGTAAGGAGGGGCAGATGAGAAAAAGGTTGGGAAGCATTTATCTCACTACCTAATGTCTTTCTTTTCTATCTTAAAGTCTATACTGTGCTCTAATGTGCATTATCTGCATGAACATCAGACATGTGCCTCAAACACTGAGTGTTAGGGGTGCCGCAGAACCAAGCAAGGGCAGTTTAATGTCAGCGTCAATCACTCACACCCTTGCCTATTTTCCCTAATATTTCCTCACCACCATTTCTATTCTACAAGCATGTATTCTTAAAGCATGGTTGTGCCAGTGGTCTACATACGTCGGAGCACCTGAAATATCTTTGCAGCTCTTTACTGCTCATCTCCTGTCTTGTTGGTTATAGCGGAATATGTTGCCTATAACCATAAATCAAGGCACGTGGCACTTATGGACAAGATGAGGTCTTTCCACTAATGGTCTATTTGAATCATTTTCAAAAGAGAAACATAGCTCAACTGAAGTCCATTCAACTCTTTGTTGACTTGTAATAAAACTCACCTATTCTTAAAAAGTCCAATTGAATCAAATTGGCAGTCAAGCTAAAAGGTTCTAACCGAACAACATGAGACACAAAATGGT